>VXBR01011320.1:813672-845419 GCA_013400215.1 Cisticola juncidis
AAAAAAAAAAAACCCAAACACCAAAAGAGCCCCAAAATAAAACCCAAAGCATATGTAACACCACTTTTTAAATTATGTTCTCCTTTTCATACTGTACCTTTATAAAACATTTAGTGTAGCCTGGGTCATCCCTGAACAAAAAATTCATTAAAGGAGTTTCCAAAGAAATAACAGCATATTGTATGCATCTGTTACATAGATGTGGCTTTCAAGTAGTTTTGAATACATGGAAGAAGGCAGTCTTTTAGAATGTAATTCATTAAAAGATCTAAATCTCATTCTCTACTAGAAACACAGTATTTTACAAACTTTTCTAACAATTAGAACCTTGAAATATGCAAGTTACTAAGTCAATGTGGAATAAGCAAGTGCCATGTTTTCTTACTTACCATTCTGGCTGGAAATCTCATCTTCTCCAAAGAGAATTTGATATAAGTAAAAATAATTTGGCATAATAGTTTCAGAAACCTACAGACAGATACGGAAAAAAACACCACTGAAATTAACAGCCAATTTTGTGTTTTTAAGTATTACATTCTTAATATTTCTAATTAAGTCATTATTATGTCATAAACATAGGTTGCAGTATAATAATTTGACATAGTGTGTTAAATTAGGGGTTAAACCATCTTTACAAAGAATGATTCATTGATGCATGTAAGAAAATAACCAACAAAATAGTTAAGGATATGAAATCTGGTGCCTGGTCTTGGAGCTATTGATAAATTAAGCTTGATATTGCACAGTCTCTTTTAGACACACACACACAAAACTAAGAAAGAAGTAATTATGCAAGTGCTGATGACAGGCCAGGAGAAATTTAGCACTTCAATGGGAAGATAGGATTAGATTTTATCCTAAGGGTAGGATTAGTGTGTGATCTCATGGTCAGTCAGTAGGTTTCCTGTTAGATCTTCCCTAAGGCCTGTTTTTGCAGTCCTTAGGCAGGCCAAACACCCAAAGAAATCTGTGCACTTTTGCTAAGCAAAGAAGTTTTCAATGTCTTCTGTAAACTTCAAATTATTTAATATATATATATATATAATAAATAAAGGGCTAAATGGCAGTTACTAAAAAGAAAATTTATGATTAAGTTTTATGCCATTAAGTATCTGGACCTAAATGACTAATGCAATACGGAGATCATACATCCATCTCATAATAGAAATAAATGAGCTAGTCAGATTCTGCATTCTTTTCTGACTGCCACCTTGCTCAGCAAAGCATTGTAGGATCCGACCTTTAAAATCTTTTGTATTGTATTTCTTCACTAATAAATATTTTGTAAGACTTTACTGGGTGCTACAATACTTTTCATTAATTTCAATTATACATGTTTTTATTGGCATATCTGTAACCATTATAGGAAATATCAGTTTTGTATTAGAAAGTGAGGTGAATGCACTTCGTTTTTTTGTGGGCATGCTCAATATACAAATAAACCCACATCAATTTCCTGAGAAGGTACTATTTTTCAAATATGTTTTAGAATTTGTCAAATAAAAATCTTCCTGACAAACAAAGCATGACTTTGACTAAAATAAAAAGAGCCATTCAATTGATCTAATTTTAGATTGAAATAAAGCCTTTGTCAAAAGCCTTAAAGTTTGAACATTTCTCACCAATTCTGAAAAAAAAAACCAACAAAACAACAAAATTTGTCATAAACAAATAGTTGATGTAGACTGTTAGAAACAGCTGAATGCTTTATTACAGAATGCCCTTCTTTATACTCTAAAGTTTAGATAATATACCTGAGTAATTAAGATTATAAAATACACATTTTTATGCACAGTCATCTCATAATTGCAAGCCATAGCAATGGATTTTTAACCAATGCATTATGTTGTTTAGGGTTCAAAATAATTTCTATAATTAATAATTAAATAATTCTTTAAGATTTATTTTAATAGATCTTTAAAATGCCATACTGAAAAAAAGGGCCAAGCAATGTTTTTAATAAAATGTTTTCAAATGCGTTCTTTTCAAATAAAATGTATAATTAAAGAGCATATCTATAGCAAAAATAATGCTTTTAATAGTTAATATATTGCTCATATTTATATTTGCATGCTCTGAAAATTTTAACTTCCAGAAATTTAGTAATACCACCAGGAGGTACTTATGGATGTAAAATTCTTTATATGTTTGCATTCTTTACATGCATTTGCAGGACTGAGCCTTCAATTTTTGATTGTTTGATCAAATGGGGAAAAATACCTACTCAGTAGTCACTGGAGCTTTTGAGATCATAAAATTGGTTCATGAGTATCTGTCTAACATTTTGTACGTTATCCTTCAATGAACAGTAAAGAAAGCAAATATCAAAAAATACCCCTGAAATGCAGTGAAATACTTAACAGAATAATCCAAAGACTGTCTTTAGATTGATATTTGTGTTTGCAGTGTTAAACACTGAGCATTACGAAGATTAGAACATCATATATGCATAACTTTATAATTATAGACACATACATTTCTGTGTATACTTTTCATTTTCATTTAAACAGCATCATAGGTGTACATGATATCTATGTATGCTCATATACGTGTATGAAAGTCTCATGTATGTACAAGCCCATTAGATCTAAATTATGCAGTAAAGTGCCACCATAATGTATGTAGCAATTTAACTGAGTTCTGTTACAATGCTAGTTTCTGTTTACAATGTCAGATAATTTTCATGGTTACTGGTACATTTTTGAGGAAAAACAAACAAACAAATGAAACAAAAGGGAAAAAAACCAACAAAAACAAACAACAACAACAAAAAAACCCTAAATCTGCAATATGCAATGAGGAGTCTTTTCATTCTGACAGAAAAACTATTCCTGTGCTGCTTAGGCACTTCACAAGAGAAGAATTTTTTGCAATATGATGCCTCCTGTGGTGCAGTGAGGCGTGAAGCAATACAAGAGGTAGATGGAACTGAAGAATGTCATATGAGGAAGCGCCACATCATAGGAAACATTCACAAGTGGAAGACAGCTGTTGTTATGAACTATTAAAGACATCAGCAGGGTGTTCATTTCTTTCAGGGTTTCAGAAGCTTGAGATGGCATTTCCTTCTCTTTCTCTCCCTGCTGTCTGTCCTCCCTCTCCAAGCAGATCTGCTACGTCAGGTACCTTTCATCGTGGCATGCTCTGAATCGCAAGGGTTCTGCCTCTTTTTGCCCACTCTTTTGCCCTCAGTTAAAGATCATCTGGACTGGGCATCACAGCACCAGAGAGAAACTCTCACGCTTAAAAAAACACTTCAGGTAGGATTAAAGAGAGACGACAAGAAGACATGCTGAAAACCTACTGAAATGGCTGAAACATGGTATTGTTTGGAGGGAAATACATTTATAATTTTATGTCTAGTGACTTTAGAGATATCTTCAACTTAGTACAATTATAAACTATATCAATATTAAGTTTAGACAAAGTGACCACTGGTTTTCAAGGATGGAGTAGAGGATGGACATAACCAAGAGAAAACTGGATTAGCAGTAACATTGACTACTATTAGACGAAGTCTTAATGCTTAGTTATGTACACATAACTCCTGTAACTTGTTTTACTTAAATCAAAATGTGATTAGCAATGAGTATGTTTTTACTTGTCAGTACATATATATATATATATATATATATATATATATATATATATATACACACACTCAAAATAACCCTCATGTATAGGTTTCCACACTGTTTTTCTGTTTTTTCTTGTAGGATTATAACAAAATAGTGGCCTAAACTTATTATGCTAAAACCCCCTTAATGTCCAGGTTGTGTAATCTACAAATGATTTGCATAATGATTTCCTTATCATTATCACCTTATTCTTACTAAGCTTGAAGATTTTTATGCAAGCTGTGGCTTTGATTTCTCCACAGGTCTTACACTGGTGAACTCCGTTGATGTTTGTATCAGCTCCTGATTTAGATCAGACTAAGTAAAAGGGTGTGCAAAGGATGTGTCCAGAGTGCATGTCTGCTTCTTGAGGTTAGGCACTTCAGAATAATGGAAAAATACCTTTAAATTAAGTTTATATCCTACATCTGAGAAACCTAATTGGGGCTATTGTCACTTATTTAGTATGCAACATGGTTCAAAAGCAACTGACACAGACGTCACATACAGCAGACATAAAATTTCAAAGCATAATGGAGTTCAGATTCTGAAGGGCTCTTTTTCAGTATAGGTGCATATAATGTAGAGTGACGCCAAAACCCCAACAGCCGTATAATAATATTAATACTATCAGGAGTAATTTTTTTCATAAGTTTACCTCATCTAAGCAGATATTACTAATTAAGCATGAGATACTTCATCATAATGTTTTCACTACTGCAGATTCTTTAGAAAACAATACCTGCATTATCATGCTGAGGGAATGCATATATTTTTAGTTTTGTAATTGTAGTCAAATATCAAGAGGTTTCTGAGCTTTGCTTCTGCCGGGGTCAGGTCTGTCTTTTAAGAAGAGCTTTTTGTGTTGGTTTGGTTTTTTTAATGTAAATGCATCTATTAAGATATTTTAGCACTGAATGCCAAAATTATTCCATGATGACCTGCATTTGAAGACAAAATGTGTGATCTCTAGCAAAGCAATATCCTGATAGTTGCTAATTAAGGATCTTTTATTCTCTGGAAGAATGCTCTAGATAACTATTTCAATGGCTTTGTTCTCTTGTCTTTATTACACAATGTTTCTATTGCTTTCACACATTTGTTGGTATCTGCCAAGCAGAACCAAATTTAGCCTGAAGCCTGGAGGAAGATAAAAGTAAAATATATTAGGCATATGGATGATAATTTGGATGGAAAAAGTGTTGACAATTTTATGCTCATATTTTTGGTTACACGGCCTATATGCCAACTTTTGTATATGCACATTATGTACAATTTCAGATGTCGAAGTCTACATCAACAAACAAAAGTTGTATATGCAATTACACCCAGAGATTTGTATCCACCTTTTAATATTAGACATACAGCAGTTTATGTAGAAAAATTGACCAAACCAGCAGGAAAATTCAGGGCATTTGGAAAATGTGGTATTACAATTCTGATCATTAATAGAAAGTGTTAACAGAATGCTGAACAACACTGCTCTACATCTTTTCTGGGATTAATAGATCATCAAGTCTTCACTGCATATTGCATCTTTCTATGACACTTTTGATTATTATAACGCTTTTCATCTGTTACAGGAATTGCACCTATGTTGCAAAATATTTCAAATTTTACCACCCCTCCAAACCTTTCATTATCAGTACACTGGATGATTTTTCTTTGCAATTGCAAGTTATTTCTTTTATAAAAGCTGCTTTATTTATAGATTTGACTACCTAATTAGTTCTAATTAAGAAAGTAATTTTCCTCTCAACTTTCCACTTTACAGTTGATTGACATATCATATATAGTTGAGTTTTCTGTTCTTCTGTGTTAATTGGGGCTGTTGCATTGCATGGATTAACAAATGCTGAATTGTTTTGAATAGATCTTCTAAAAAGTACCAGAAAATATGTTCTTTGTCTCTTAGATGGATGTAGCAGTTTGTTTTTTTGCCTGGTTGTCCTAAAACATTCTTATTCACAGTCCCTTTGCAAGTCAGTTATTGCAAAATGAAAAGAAAATCTGATCTTATTAAAATTGCAGACCTATAGTGAGTCAGGCTTTCCCAGTGTTCTAAGCAGTGGTACTGCGGGGAGTGTATAGTTAGAAATGAAACTGCTTCGAAGTAAAAGTGGTTTGTGAATTCTTATTATATTCTGAAACTTTCATATCTGTGTACCATGACCTATTTGGGTTTTTGTGATTACAGATTTTTACTCACTATATTTAATTGTAACGAAGTGTGCTTCATACTAATCACAGTGTAATTTTTTTTTGTTCAGATCTGTGTGATCTGCTCAGTCATAGATCCAGAATGACTTTATTTGACCCTTTATGAGGTGATTCACTTCATGTAGAGATGGTCTAAACTTAATGCATGAGCTCACTTCCTTCTTCCTTTAAAAGTAGAGTAGTTGAGTACATAAAATCATACTGACTAGAGTAGACTGTTCTCAGTAGATTCATTCTGCAAATAAAATTATTTTTAATTGAACCTAAACATTTAACTTTAAACTAAAGGCATGAATGGGATCTTAAATTTTATTCAGGAGAAGAATGGTTAGTTTTCTTTTCAAACTCTATTGCTTTTATTCAAATCACAGAATAGCACATAGATGTGAATATTAATAAAGAACCATTCTTGGAGACTTCAGGACTTAAACAGCTCTGAATAACTCTAAATACCACATGAACGTTCAAGGTGGGTTTTTTTTTTCAGTAACAAAGCTTCAGTCAATAAATAGGAAGTGATTTTTTTCTCTCTAAATTTTTGATTTTAAACCAAGAAAACACTTTTGGAAATCAAAATCTGTTTTTCACAGAGTAGCCAGTATATTGGGGATTATTTTTGCTGTCTAAGAATCAAGTATATTAAAAGCTGGGCTACAGAGCTATTCTTGTCTGGCATTGCATGCATTGAAAGTGGTCTGTTCTCTACAGAATAGTATCTCAAGGAGTTGTCAGCACTGCCATACGCTCAGTAAAATGCCTTCCCTGATGCGTGAGATATATTAAACTTGTGAAGACCAGTGCTCCTTTGAATCTGTTGAAATAACTAGCTGTCAGTCACTATGGAGATCGAAAAGAAAAAGCCCCCTGGTGATACAACTTGTCACATCTTTCTCCCACCCTTCTCCCACACTTGCACACACATGCGTGCACAAACATACCCTTATTCCCAAAACAAAACAAGAAAATGGTATGCTATTTCTGCTGTTTCAGACAATCTAGTACTGTTTAAAAAAAACAAACAAACAAAAACAAATTTAAAAACCCCAAAAGAACCACACCAGCTGCCAAAAAATACTGCCATCCAGCTTTTTTTTTTTTTTTTTTTCTTCTTAATAGTATTTATTTCTATAACTCTGGACACTGTAATGTGAAAAGACTGCTAAAACTAAGAAATTATTAGAGGAAAAAGTCGGAATATTTTTAACTGTATTAGAAGTATATCCTTCATGAATAGTGGCATGTCTATCTCAACTAAATAAGGAGCTATTTTGAAGTGTGTATAATAATCAGAAATATTTTGAATGAACTTTTGATTTTTCTGTTGATAGTTCTGTTGATTAACTTTCTGTAACAATGTGCTTTGGTGCTGCTGTCACAATATCATCACCTGACACACCTTTAAGCTACCTCATCCAAAATGATGCCTTAAATTATTTATGGTCTTTCTTGAGAAACTTCTGGGCAATGAGGGAACACTGTGAAACATTTATCATTGATATGGCATGACTATTTCAGATAGTTTCTTAGATCTTATTTCAGAATGCTGACATTTAAGATGTTCCCCTGTCCAACTTGGTGAGCCATTTCCAGTACTATTGATGGTTTTACCTGAACAAAATCCCACCCTTTAATCAGTGGTATCAGGTTACTTTCTAGAGCACTTAATTGTCTAATGTTCAAAGCACACATGAATCAAATAGTAATTTAAGAATTTAATTATGCTAAAAGCATTGGTAAATTGAATAGCAATAGTTCTAACCTGATGTGACAATTGCATGTATTCTAATAATTTTGTGCTTGACAGTGGAAGTGTGATTATCAGATCAGGAACATGTCATTATTTTCTAAACAGAGTAAAAAACATTGGAAAGATTTTTCTAGAGAGGAATGTATAGTTATATTGCAGTGACTGGGAAAGATTAATTTAGTTATATATTATTAACCTCTAATTCCTATGATTTTATCATCATTTCTTATGTAATCTTTTTCAGTGAAATGGAAATATGCCTGCTGAAGACTGTAGGATTCATTATTTTAGACTCAAATCAATAATTCATATATAATGTTTACAGGTATTCAAGCATTGTATTTTAGGCTGAATTCTGTTTCCTCCAGTTATCTCAGAATCCTGCCATCCATATCATTCTTACATATTATTTCCATCTGAAAAGAAGTCAAAAGTTTGGCTGAGATCTTTTTTTCTTGTTTTGTTTCGGTGGAGATTTTTTGTTTGTTTGTTTTGGTTGGGGTTTTTGTGGGGTTTTTTTTTTGTTTGTTTGTTTGTTTTTTAGTTTAACTTTCATTTTTGTTTTGTTTTGGGCTGTTAGTTTCTAAAGATTTTTATTACACATCTTTTAGTCACACAGACTGACTTGAAGCAACTTGTATAACCATCTAAATGTAAGGCTGATTCCTTGGGAGCCAGAAAGCAGTGAGTTGCTAGATTCTGTAATCTTCCAGGGAATTAATATCAATCATTTTCCAGTCTACCTCTTTGAGGATGAATGCACAGTAGAGATGCTGGCTGAATCAATGAATATTTGCCTCAGTAATGCATGAAATTTTTAAAATACGGAATTACCCATCTAAAAATAGGAGATGAATGTAACTTCTGTCAGGTGTTCTGTTGGTACTATTATTTCACTGAATTTTGTAGCCTTCTCTTCACTTACAAGTATAGTTATCAGGAAAAGAGCTTTTTAATGCAAGAAGTATTTATGTCAAGAAAAAACCTTTCTCCTGAAAAGTATGGATATGGCAAAAAGGGTCTTTTTGAAATTACACTTTTAAAGAAAAGGGCATTTTCACACAAAAAAGACAGATACCAAAAAAGTATGTGAATGTTCTTAAAATTTTATTAAAATAATTGAAGTTTAACTCATGTTGAATGCAGGTTTATATGAAATGTCATCAGTTTCCATTATGAATTTGATACCCCTCCTTGATACAAGGTTAGAAAATGCTTGAATGATACTTTCAATGGAAATTAGAAGCTATGACACTGTGAAAGTTTTGGAAACAGTATATGGATAGTAATTGATTACTTATCAAAAGAAAAAGAAAAAGCAAAGGAAAAAGAAAAAAGAAAAAGAAAAAGAAAAAGAAAAAGAAAAAGAAAAAGAAAAAGAAAAAGAAAAAAAGAAAGAAAAGAAAAAGAAAAAGAGAAAAGTTTCTTGACACCATATGTCAGCACTTGGGCTCTTTCACAGACTTTTAAATCTGATCAAGGAGAAGAATGACACATTATATTTTTCTTTTTTCTTTCCTGCAGTTCCTAATATCATCATATGAACAAGAGAATGGATCCATAACTATCATGCTACTTCTGTCTGACATTTGTGTGACATCAATCATCAGAAACAATGGCTCTGCTGCCATAAGTCTGCTAAAGCAGGGCGGAAAATTTAGATGATAGAATCCTTCTTTTCTGACCAAGCTTTCACATATACTGACTTTTATTTGTAAGAATGGAGTGTTTCAAATGATCTTTACCCAACTATTTCAGACATTCTTTTGTGCCATGACTTGATTAATAATTTATTGATATCTGTATAAATCAGGAATAGCTGCTGTGAAGCACTGAGACAGTTCTCTAGGAGAGAAGAATTAGACTGTATCTCTTGCTTCATCATATCACAGGGAAAGATGAACCAACAGCAATTTCTATTATTAGAATACTTCTATTATTCTAATAGATGTCTAAAACTTCTAGTAACTTCTATTACTAAAACTTTTCTAAAGCCTACGTTTCTCACATTGCTCCCTAAAACACCTATTTTCTGATAAAACCTAGTACTTCAACAATCTGAAAAAACCCTCAACTCAGTTGAGCTTCAAATATTTTCTCACAATGGGGCCACAATTTCCCTAACCCAGAAACAACTTTGTACAGAGGTGAGATGTATCTACAGAAAGTTGCTGATTTACACTGAAATTATTTAAAAATCGTCAGCTTATATGTTCTGAAAGGAAGTCTTGTGGGTTTTAAGAATTTCACCCTCCCCCATTCAGAATAGAATAGAATAGAATAGAATAGAATAGAATAGAATAGAATAGAACAGAACTATATTGGTTGGAAGGAACCAAAGCTGACTCTCAAGTCCAGCTGCCACACCATTTCTAGGCTGACCAATTTAAATCATGTTATTAAGGACATTGTCCAAATAACTTTTAAACATTGGCATCAATGGGGCTTGGGGCATCAACACCTTTCTAGGAAGTCTGTGCCAATATTACATTAAATTCTTCCTAATGTTCAGAGTCTAACATCAAGGAACAGCTCCAATGGTTATATAGCTCTTAAAATTTATCTTGATTTTTTTCATTCTTTTAATTATTCTCTTCATTTCCAAAATTTCATTAAATGCAACTTAAATTCAATGATATCTTTTCTGTTTCATGAAGTTCTGTCATTGCTATGTGTTTCAAGCACACATTAACGATCTTATTGTTTAATGCTGTAACATGCTTAACTGATCTTCATTTCCTAACATCTTGTTTGAGTGCACTCAGATGGCCATGCTGACATGCAGGCTCTTTATTTTCCTTCTCCCACTGTTTTAAATCTTTATTTTTTTTTAAATTAACTTATATTTCTTATATATTCCTGTAATCATGATTTTATTTTCCCATAGGGAGACGAAGAAATGGGTAAACATCTAATGCCCAAGATAAAGGTGGAGATATTTTTTTCCTGTTATTATCATTTGGCTAAAAGTAAGATGCTAAGAACTAAACCTTGGAATTAATAGCAGTGATAGTACTGAATGAGGTAGAAAATAGGAAAGTCCATGAATAAGAATAGATTTGGTAGAGTACAAAGAATTATTTTTATCTCTCTCTGCTAAGACCTTATGTATCAAACTAAAACAAAAATGGGGAGCACAACGTAGAGGTCTACTGACCTGCCTGTATTTGTATCATTAACATGAACCTAAAATGTATTTCCATCCTAAAACAGCTAGCTCTCTACAATAGGCTTATGTAAAATCTACAGTAGGCTTATGTGCTATAGTTAATGATGAGATGCAACACTAAGACTTCTCCAGTCTGAAAAACCCTAATATTTTTAGGCTTTCCTTACAGGTGACTTATGAGATTGCCAAATCAGCTAAAAACTGTGAAGTAAGCCAGACAAGCTTCCTAAGAAAATGAAACTCTTATGAAAGAAAAACCAGATACTCATGGAAAATATATGATATTCTCTCTGAGAAAGAAAAATGAGGTGTGCAAAGGCTTTTGAAGGGCTTCAGTATATTATACTCAAATGCTATTCCATCAGTTTAGTAAAATAGTTACCATTTTCCTGGTTTTGTTTTTTTTGTAATGCATGAGATTTTTCCCATTAGATAATAACACCTATCAAACATAAGCTAAAGGATAGATGCTTTAAACAAGAAATTTGACTTTGTGATATAGAAAAATCAGAGAGACTGAAAGAGAAATGTTGTTTTCTGTTTCAGCAGCAATCCATTTTATCTTTAGGACATGATTTTCCACAGGCTATATGTTGAAAAGTAAACAACACTTGCAAACTCAAAATTGAACATACTTTTAAGTCAAGTTTGTGGATTCAAGTATTTTATCCAGAAGTCTCCTATAGAATATAATAGTAAAATAAAAATGATAACATATAAATATGCCTAGCTTATATATTTTAGGCAAGTAAGACAAAGGCAATTTAAAGACTGCAGAAATATTTAATTTACAACTCTAGAAGATAATATATAACACATCTGGGAATGCATTTAAAAAATTCCACTGTGGAAAAAAAGAGTAATGTGTATCAACATTTTTTGGGTAAAAATATAAAACAGAGGGATACATATTAAAAAAAAATTGATTTAAAGATCCATTCCATCCTCTGCTTCTGGGAAAAGGGTTCATGTGATGCTTTGAATTCATAGGATATGTAGAGTGGCAATGTACCTCTTTATAGTTCAATCATACCTAGAGATTATCATAAATTCAGAAACATGAGCAAAAAATGCAGGAAATTCTTTCCTCACTGTCTCCCAACTATCAACACAGCAGAACTGCACCTTCATCTCACTTGCACCTCAAAGCATAGATCACACCACCATTTGTGTTAAGAGCTGTATAAAGCAATTCTTGCCCTAGATAGATTCAAGGATAAAGCATAAGATGGAGGACAGATAAGACAATAAAAATCTCAGAGAGGATCAGTAACTTCTGTTATAAAATATATTAAAAAATTTCATTTATACGGGACTTTAAATGAGTACACAGTATTAGCACCACCAACAATCACAGGTTTTAGAAGCTGTGAAACCTAATATAATTTAGGTGATGGTGTAATTCTAATACTATTGCTATTGCTTGGGCTTTTTTCTGTAAAACAAATAAACAAACTAAACCCCTATATCCATTATTTATGTTTTTACACTAACAAATACAAGCCCAAAGGGGAAAGAAAGCATATCTTAAACCAAACAATAACTCATTAATCTTTAGTGAATCAGATCCAATCCTAATTTACACAATTTTCCAATTTAGGTGCTATTTCGGGAATTAAGTAAGACCTTGGTACTATGTGTAGAATTAATTTCACCCAATGAAAAGGGGTCTTTGAGAAGTACTTCTGTGTCTAATTGCTGCAGACTTACTTTTTGTAAGTTTTGAATAAAGATCATATTAAACTATTGATGGATAGGTCGGAAACGCTACCTGATACTTTCTTTTGCCAGTATTTATGAGATGAATACAAATTAACACTTTGGTTTACAGCCACAGAAGTAAAAGTCTAGGAAAGAACTACTGTAACTTAACAGATAGACTTAAATAAATAAATAAATAAAACAAAATAATGAATGAATGAATAGATAATTCTCCTATTGAATATTTCTTTCTGAGTCAGCTTTGCAAATTCAGGCACAGTGTTTTCTATTTAGGCCTGCAATTTTGACTAGGGTAAACTTTATAAATAGACCACCCTCCAATGAAGATGCAGGTATTTTCTCTCCAGATGTTAAGGCTCATTAAAACTGTTGGTTGTGTATATATCCTTTTGTTTAGATAATTTTATTAGCTTCTTATTACCTTAGCAACAGCAACACAAAGTCATGTTTCGTAGAACTTAATATCTTCACTCATCTTTTTCAAATATTTTAAATCTTTTGTAAAAGGTAATAAAAATAGAAACTTGCACGTATAAAAAGAAAATATTTTGTTTATAAAATATGTCAATTTTTTTAGGTTTTCAAAAATTATATATCTGAGGTGCATTTCTCAATTTATCTTCTTGATATATATATTAGACATGGAAGTAATGTTCCAAGTAGGTTGTTATTGTAAGTTGGTCATTTGGATTATCAAATTCTTCAACCCTTACAATTTGTCTTCTTTATGATGCCATAAATATAGCCAAGTTGCAAACTAAAGTTCTTACCTTAAGCCAGTCTTCTTTCAGAGATAGTGTAGAGAGAAAATACTTGCACCCAGTACAGTGTAGCAGAGTAGTGGAGATGAAACTCAGTCAGGCATGAGAAATATGGCTCTGTTTATGTGGATGATTATGGTTAGATTTTTTGCAAATAAAGTATCTAAATACTGTTAAGTATATAATACAAGCATGTTCCCTAGAAAAATACAAGTTGGCATCTTTGGCTTTGTAGAATTCACAGTTACAAAGCAGCAAAGCACCTACCTGGTTACTTTGGGATTTTATCTCTGTATGGGACCAAATCTTAGTGCTTTTACTCACATGTCCAAAAGTGGGTATTCCCCATCTTTGAGCATCCCTGTCAGGACAGGGGGCAGTCTGCTTAGATGGAAGCTGACTGTCACCTCTGGAGACCAACTTGTCTGATTGGCCGAGTCTCCAGCAGCATTTCATACATTTTTGGAGGCCAGTGTGTACCAAAGTCAATTGAAATCGTCACAACTCACCTATCTCTGGAATGCATTCATGATGTGAGCATTCAGACAGTCCCTCCTGAAATTTCCACCTCGTGTTTTTATCTTAGGACTAATCCCATTGGTGACAATGCCAAGGGAGAGGGTGTTTGTGGGGAGTAGGAAGCATGGGAAGACCCAGCTATTTTTCATCTCTTTTACAGAGGAAGCTAAGGGATGATAAGGACAAAATGGGTAGCCTTAGGTATTTTAAGGTAAACATAATGAATTCCAAATGCAATAACTTGAGAAAAAGAATATAGTTCATCTTGTATATGACTGGAACACAAAAAGAATAGGAAAGGATTCAGTAAAAAATTCTGTTGTTGCTATACAGTGGAAGAGTTAAAAATTAATGATTTCCACTGTCCTATGTATTCCCAAGAGCTAAGGGAACTGATTTCAAATTCTTGCTCGGTCTGTCTGATGATTTATTCAGTGCCTTCTTCCATGCTGCTGTAAGGGAGGTATGTACATGGATGCAAAACATCAGACTGGAGTACGGGTAAAGTGCAATATGAGTGATACCCTACAAGAAAGGCTGTTTGAGGAATTTAAGGGAATATTAATCCCATTTTCTGTTAATCATCTTTTCATGATTAATCCTTAAAAAAATCTTTTTCAGACTCATCTTAGACTAGTATTAATTACCCATTAATCCATTTTTTGGGTGGTCCAACATCACTCAAGAGAAGAGAGCTCCTGGAAGCTTCAATTAGCTCAGAGAAGAAGGCATCCTAAGAGACCTTTGTCACCTCCATATTCATTGCAGAGGAAAGGCTCCTTCTTTCCAGGAGAGAGAGTTCAGTAATGGCTGGAGCCTTCTGGTTTTGCCAGACCATGAGCTATAATAATACATCATTATAATAATACTAAAACATTGCTCTCTCTTGATCTTGTTTTGTCAACCTACCACTCTGCTTTAAGCAAGAAAGACTGTATAGTTCCTTGCATTTCAATTAGATATTATCCATCTGAAGGTCTTAGCCCTTAAGGACATGACCTTGACTCGGTTAAACAATCAAAGCCATGCTTACAAATGTGTCTATGATGTGTCCTGCTGAATCAGACACTGGCCTTGTAATATCTGGGAACACACTGCTTGAGGTGCCCTCAGTCATTTTTGTAATAAATAAGTTCTCACTGCCTCAGCTGTTCTCTATTTATTTGCCATTTACTTGCTCCAAGGCAGCCCCTTGCGAATCACAGGATGCAATATGAAACACAGAACCACAAATAAGACATTTTTTCTATTTATGACCACCGTGAAACAAAATTAGCTATTTTTCCATCCTGTGTTATTCTAGCACAAGATGAAAAAAAATACATACCATTGTTTTGGTGGTGTCATTATTATATATGATGACCTCAAAAGTGGTTAAAAAGCATCTCATACTTCCAGAAGTAACTATTACTTGTATGCAAATTTTGTATTTATTTATCTCTCTTCTCCACTTTTGATTGCAGAAAAAAATCCTTAAAATTTTACCAACAAAAGGATCTGGAGAATCTGTTATATCAAAACCAATGTTGAACCAGTTTTGAAGTCAAGAATTAACCAAAACTGTACTACAAAGTACTGCATTATTTTCCATCACACAAGAAGTGAGAGCTACAGAAAATGTAGAGTTATGTCCTTTTCCAGACCAGAAAAGTAAAGACACATTAAGCTGTCCTGAGTTTGCAGTAGACTACATTTGGTTTAATTTAATTTTAGGCTTATGAACGGTAATAAATCTGAATAGCAAAGAAGCAGAGTGACATATTGTTTACATGTGCAAACTTTCATTTTGCAAACTGATCTAAAAACATCCCTTTGAACTCTACAGTCAATAGAATTACGATCTAATTCTATATCTCATTTTGATCGAGCTTTTCCCAAAAACTCTTTTTTTTTTCACAAATCTTTACCTCTCCTACTGATTTTTTTTTTTCTGAACAATATATAGAATTTACTATTATTCCAGAGGACAGAATGTTTAAAATTCCAATCAAATAGAATTTAAAAAAATAATATTCTAAACAAAAGCTTACATAAAGCACAAATTACTGCCTTGCTCTCTTGAACAGAGGTTTCAAACAGTGCTAATAAGCATCCCGTAGCAAGTTTGTCAGTATTACTGGAACATTTGCACATTTCCACCATTTTATTTAAGCGTGCCTATGACACCAGCAGTTCGTACTTTGTCTGTAGTGACATCTCTGCAATGTCAGCAGACTGGGTTTTTTTGCCTATGAGCAAGATTTCCTGTATGGTTTTGGGGTTAAGTTTTGGATTATTAGACCAAAGTGTTTCTAAATAAATCACCATTGCAGTATTAATGAAATTTTCAGAGAATACGTTAAAGCTTTTCTTTAACTCACCTCTTTTTAATCATCAGAAAGTCATCCAATAAAATCTAGCAATTTAGCAAAAAATTTAGCAATTTTTTGTTTATTAGGAGTCAGTGGTGAGAAGCAAATATTAAACAGGTTCTTTACAGTTCTTGAACTGGTCTTAAGGCAAGGTGCCAACAAAGCTACCCTATCACTCACCTCCTCAGCTGAATATGAGAAAATACAATGGAAATCTCATGGGTGAAGATAATGATAGGGAGATTTTTCACCAGTTATCATTATACGCAAAACCAACTTGACTTAGAGAAATTATCTTTATTGTAAATTAATAACATTATTCTCTTGCTTGGGCTCTCTATGGGCTGCAGCTTCTCTCAGGGCACATCAACCTGTTCTGGCATGGAGTCCCCATGAACTGCAGTATGGAAATCTGTTTCACCATGGCAATTTCCAAGGACTGCAGTTCAGTCTTGGCCCTTCCCTTGGGGCATATCCTCAATTTTTCTCTCTGGCCTGGGTTCCTGCAAGGCTGTTTCTTTTATATTTCCTCCTTCCTCTCTTCTGGCTTCTATTGCACAGCAGGTTTTACCTTTCCTTAAAAATATTATCACAGAAGTGTATCAAATGTCACTGATGAGCTCAGCTTTGTCCAGTGGCAGGTCCATCTTGGAGTCATCCGAAAGTGCCTCTGTCTCTGTCTGACACGGGAACAACTACTGGTGTCATCTCACAGAAGCCACATCTGCAGCACCCTGAATTCTTTTGCTTAGCATTGAAAAAATTGTCACATGTTTTAATATGTTAAAACAACAACAAGCTATTTACAGTACTGCTCGATTTTTATTTTGACACAGAGGCGACGTTTTCACTTCATTTTCATGAAAGCAAATTCTACTTGCCAACTCCAAAACATGACCCTGACAAAAATGTTACATAGTTACATATCAAAGAATTAAAAAGAGGTAATCAGGTTTTAAAGTATCACTTCAAGTCATTATTCTCCATCACTGCACAACAGCACTGCAAAACTTGTAGAAAGCTGGATACCAGCTTAATGTCAACTACAGCTATATTTCATCAGCTAAACAACTCACAGTGGTCAGGATACGCTGTGCATTTAGACCATTTTTTGGTTTGTTTGTTTGCTTTCAACTGATTTACTGCATAAGTTATCCAAATTCTGAGGAAAGCATTTGTTTTTTATGTTTTAAATTTATTTAATTCAAATATTGAAGCAATTTGATTGTTTATTTAACATACAAAATCACTTCATCTTTCTGAATAATTACTCCTGTGTTGTCCTGTACATTAAATATCACACTAAGAGATTTTAAAAAGGAGTTAAATGTGTGTTATTCAATCCAGTAGCTAACTATTTGATTGGAAGCTAAATGACCTCAACTACAATTCTTAACCACTTTGCACCAATTACACGAACCAGAGCTAATTTTTTATTACCTCCTAGTGTTCATTCCAGGCTGAAGAAATGAATAATGGAGTTGGTAATTTCTGTGTTTTAAAAAGACATGCATGAAAAGAGATTTTTGTAAAGGGCTAAATTACTGGGTTTTTTTCTATGTTAATTAAAAAAGAGGAAAGTATTTTTCATGGGAGAAAATTAGCTAGCTAAGCTAGCTAAGTTCTCTGCTGTATGGCTGTACAAACATCCATTATTCAAGAGTCCTGCACAGTACTAAAGATTCTTTTAAGGACTGTAAGGTCCTACCTAACCAGTAAAACATTGTTTATACATTACTTTCATAACAGAGGTTTTCAGCAAAGAACTTACATTGATTGAACTCAGACAGCATTTCTAGGTAAATTCTTAAAATTTAAAAAATGTAGTATTCCTTAACTTTACACATTAATGGACCCACTTGAAAAAAAGAGATGTACACTTAAAACATCAACCATGGGTACACTTGGATGTATCATCAAAGATACTGAAATTATGTATCAGTTTGTTATAAAAATGCAAATAGTAATGCCAAGTAATAATGCTAATAATAAACTGGGCACTACTGGTTTGATTTCAGTTACCTTCAGTAGGATGAGACTCACCACACTCCAAAACAGTCTCTTCTTTCTACCAGCTAAATTAAAAGAAGAAAGAGATTTTTAACTGAATCATTCTGGTTAGGATTTCTGCAGTGACTAGATTAAATTTCATAAGGATATGTCTTTAACAGTACTTGGGATGATCTTGGGTACCTGAGACTGGCTACTTAAGCTGGTAGATAAACCACAGGTTTTCCATGCCTATGAACTATCCACTGCAAAATAAACAATATGTTCAAAGACATCTTAAATAACATGAAACAACTGAGTTTTAGCAAGCTAATTTAGCCTTTGAAAAAAATTTCAAATACAAAAATTGAAATAGTGAGTTAAATAAAGGTATGACATTATAGCAGAAGAGAAAGCATCATTAATGTTCTGCATGCTAGAATTTTATGTGATCAAGAGTCAGAAGGCAAATATCACATTCCTTAAATCATCAAGAGATGAATACCTCCTGAGAACATTCCACAAAACAAACATAAAACCAAGCCCCTGGAGCTGCTACTCCTTCATCATGGAATCACTGTGTAAGTGGACTTTAGAGTTACCTAAGACATGAGGCTTATTTGCCCGGCTTTTTTGTTTGGGATTTTTTGGAGGTGGTGATGACAAAGTGTGTGTGGGTGTGTGTGTATGTGTGTTTCTCTTGTACTGGGGAGTCTGGAAATTTAAACATGAGTAATCTACACAGTCATTTAAATTATTTTGTGCTTAGCTAAGGACAAATAAAAGTGCATTAGGTTTGGCAATTTAGGTTGCTTAAATGCTTTTTTTCTGTAGATTCCAAGGGCACGAGTCATTACAATCCCTCTGGCAGGAACATGACACAGCTTCACCACAGGAGCTGTGTTTGACTTCTGTATGAGCTGTAGGGCTACTCTACACAAGGCATAATCAAAGACTAAATCAGTTGCACAAGAACTCAGATTAAAAGTCTGGGTGAGGGTGACAAATTAAACAGTGATCAGGCTTTCAAAGAACCTAAAAGATTTATACCTTTGAAAAAAATAAATTTAATGTAATACTAAGTATTTTAAAAAGTTCTAAAAATATATGCTAGAGAACATTCTTTCTTTATCAGAAAGACAGAAGTAAAATTGTACCTCTTTTCATGCTTTGAGTTCTATAACTATTGAGCTGAATTTAAACAGAAAAATACATGTGAGGGGCTAATTATAGTGCATGTATTGATGTGATATCTGCATAGATAAGAGATTTTTATTATTAGTGTTATATAAAGAGAGTACAGAAATTTGTAAGTAAAATCAAAAGTGAAAAAGAAAAATAGTTCTGGCATCTTAAAATCATAGTCCTTATTCTGCAAAGCTGCTGTTTATAGGATTTTTAAGGTAATATAGTATTTTAAAAGAATTCAGGACTAGACATACCTGTATTTCACCTTAATTTTGACATTTTAAATGAACATATCATCATATCTTGTTATTATCAAGTATTGTTATGCTAGAAAGATCTAAACAAAAATAAGGATAGAACTGTATGTATTTTAAGAGTAATTTGTCAAAAAGAGTATGTTGCTAACTAACCAAACACAAGAGTCAGGTTGAATTAATGGTTAGTAGAATTGTGTTCTAGGTTTTATTTGGGTCTTTGCTAGACTACTCTAAAATATTTCCATTATTTTGCAAGTTGTGATTCAATCAGTTATGTCACCAGAATTATTTACAATATGTTTACTCAGTCACTGAGTGTGGAATAAATGTGGGAAACATTGCATAAGTCCTTTGAACTATTTTTTTTTTTTTTTATTCTGGATGTTATGAATTTCATATCAACACAAGAACACCTGATGGACAGGATATCACCCAGAGGGACCTGGACAAGCTGAAGAAGTGGGCACATGGAAATCTTATGAGGATTAATAAGACCAAGTGCAAGGTGCTGCACCTGGGCTGGCCAATCCCCAAGATCAAAACAGGCTGGGGAATGAACCGATCAAGAAGAGCCCTGCCGAGAAGGACTTGGGGATGCTGGTGGATGAGAGCCTGGACATGAGCCAGCAAACCAATTGTGTCCTGGACTGCATCAGAAACAGCCTGGCCAACAGGGCAAGGGAAGAGTTTCTGCCCCTTTACTCAGCTCTGGTGAGACCCCACCTGGAGCCTCACTGTGCAGCTGCTGAACAGTGATGGAGAGGCCTTGATGGCTTTTATCTGGCATTTGTCTGGCATTGCTGCTTGCAAACACACAAGTATTACAAAAAGTTGTTAAGAAAAGGGTAGTACAAGGACACTTTGACCTGATGTAGCTTTAATCCATGTCAGATGAACTTCCTCTGGAAGCTGTTTTACAGAAGTGGCTTTTCTGAAATGTCTCCAATGTTTGACTCCAAGAATGGGCAAAAACAATTTCCTTGACTTTCCCATCATCTTATCAACATAGTGCAACTCACATGCAGACTGGAACCACTTTACTGTTCTCATTGCCCACAGGCTGACACACAAACACAAATAGTTCCAACAGCCTTATCCTAGTCCCCTTTCTGGCCCATCAAGATGAAGTTCCATTAGTGCAAAACACATTCATATGTGCTACGTGGATTTTGGCTGCTCCCAAAGCCACCTCTTCCCCTGGCAGAACACACCCATCTCAAACTCTCCTCACAAGTGCTCCTGTCCTGACCATCCTAGTGACCTCCTCTGGAGCTGCCCAGCTTTTCAGTGTCTTCCATGTACTATAAACCCTAGCAATGGATACAGATGTAGTCTAATGAGTACTGACACAAGGGGATGATCACTGATCAGCTGGCTGTGCCTTCTTAATACAACACCCAATGCTGCTAGCTTTCATTGCTTCAAGACATATTGCTGACCTTCTTTGAGCCTGTTGTGCCCAGGAGCCCCCAAGTACTTTAATGTAGACATGAGCGTCAGACATCAAGTTCCCAGACTGAAAATTGCAGAAATGTTGTCCTGTGTGTGCCTTTATTCTTGTTGATTTTCACAATGCTCCAAGAGTCCTTTTCTTTGTTTGGTTCCCTCTGGATAGCAGCCCTGTATCAGCTCCACTTCCAAGCTCTCATCAGTCACAAATCTGATGATGGTGCTTCCTGTCTTCTCCCCCAGCCTCTTCATAAGAATGAACTAAAGGGGATAGGTGCCACTATACATTACCAAGGAACTCCATTCGTAACCAGCCCCACTGACACCTGTGCTTTGAACTTGATGATACAGGCAGTTTTTTACTCACCTGGATGATGCAAACTGGATGCAAGGATGCTGTGGGAGCCCATGACAAAAGCCTTCAGAAATTTAAGGCAGAAAAATTCTGCTGCTCTTCCCTCATGCAAAGATCTAGTAACTTGATCACAGAAGGCAATCAGGAATGTCAGGAATGTGCATAATAGTAAACCATACTGGCTATTTCAAACCACTTTATTCTCATTCATGTGTTGCAAAATGGCTTCCACAAACTGACTTTAATGCTTTTATTTAATACGTTGTGAACTATATCTGGAAGACAAAACTGCAATTCCTCAGTTTCACACAGGACATAGGAAAGAAACTTGTGTTATGATGGAAAAACAGAAATGTGAAATTCTAAAAAAAAAAGATAAAATATATTCTACTAGACTGATCAAGCATGGGTAACAAAACAATACTAAAATCAGATTGTAAAGGAGTCAGATTAAAGTAAGCTTTACCAAGTCTGAACCTGTTTTAATAACAGGAGCAGTTTGAGTAAGCTAAATATGTGCAATTTAAAAATCTGTATTTAAATAGAGAACACTAAACTAAAGAATTATTTAGAAGCATTATAACCATCTTAAAAGAAGCAGAGACAATCTTTGTTGAGTGTTGGTTTATAATACATTTCATTTTACATGCAAAGAACTAATAATGAAGGGTTTAACTTTGCATAATCACACCTGTAAACATCAGTGATCTGAAAAAGACAAAAAATGGGCCTAGCAGGATTTGGAAGTTGCATTTCCACCATAACATTGGCAATAAATCTAATTAGCAAAGGACATGCGCTGATTTAAAACAGCAGTGCCATATTTAGAAGCTGACATTCAAAAGACCTTTAGCCATATAAAAAATTAATATAGAGCGGATGAAGACAGGGCTTCTTCCTGCAGATAGTTGAGATTGCTGACTATAATACATTGTGCTGGATTTATGTCTTAGGGAACAGAAATGTTAACATAAATTAAAGAAGAAAAATGTCTGAACAGTCTCTTTCACTGATTTAAATTATATGAGACACCTTTTAGTGAACAAAGACTGTCCTCAAAAAAATGAAGACTGGTTACCACAGAATGGTGATCACTCAGGGAAAGAGACTGACAAATCTTTTTTCATGTAGCACTTGAGTACTAACTTAACATAACATGAGCTGATGCATAACATAGCAAATCACTTTTAACTCAAAAAGGTATAGGTACCAGATCTGAGGGAAAAAAATGTATCGTTTTCATGTATTCACATTCTTACTAGCTCACCAAATTCCCACAGAAATTCAGAGGAAGCAGCTGAGAAAGTATTCTCTTTTGGTGTAGCAGAAAACCTTTTGTTCTGGGTATAGGCAGTAACAATGCCCCAGCTATTTGAGTTTTTCTACCTGTTTGTTTTATTTTGTTGAAGTTTTCCCAATTTATCTTTCTTCTCAAAAAAAAAAATACATTCTTGTTTACTTGTGTTTTCTGTAACAGTTTTCTAAATCTTTTCTCCTCAGCAAAATGTTTTTATTTAGAGTGCAGCACCATAGATAACAGTGTGAACCAGACTTAATGTTATACACAATGTAGCAGGGTGGAAACAACTCTTTCTTAAAAAAATAGTTGAAAAAGTGAAGAAATACAGAACTGCTTTACTGCTTTAGTAAGTCTCTAGATACTTACAAATAGCAGAAATATACTTGACAAATCATTTCCCTAAAATGATTCCTGTAATTGGTAATGAGAAGCATTGTTTTCTGTTTATCTGGACTCCATTCCAGGGCTTCTGCTCCTTTTTAACACCTATCCAGAGTAAATGTGCTTTGGAGATATTCCTCTCTGATTCCCATAACTAAATAGATTTAAAGCAAATATGCTTAATGCATTTTTGCAAGTTTTCTCTAGTACAGTTAGTGTTCTGACTTGTTTGTTTGTTTGTTTTCAGCTTCTTATTTTCCTTTAAGATATTTATTTTTTCCAAATATATTTACTCTACACTCACTCTAGATTTCAGCTGCTAGTAAAATCACAAATTTTCATTTTCTTGGCAGATATCAGGTTGACTTCAAAATTACTGTGTTTTCATATATTTTGTCTACTTTTCTAAGAACTTGTCTATTTTTATTTTTATTCAGTTTTTAATACCAACACAAATATAATTTTATTTCTTTTTTTTAGATCTACTGCTATTATTTTGCATCTTCTGTAGCAACTTGTGATGTAACTGGTGACAAAGTAGCTGACTAGCTATGAAAACCTGACATTTGCAAGTTTTTGTGATGTCAGCTGAGTAGTTCTTAGGGCAGGAGCTGGAAACAGTCTTCTTCAGCTCTTTCTGATGTCACAGGTTGATATCACAGGATAGCAGCAAGCCACTGCTGTTTTCATTGGTACCCCAATGAAGTGTTGTTTATTTCATTGGAAATCTATGCCTTAAAAAAAAAAAACCCTAGGAAACAAAACAGTAGGACTACAGCTATTTCATTAGACTTTGCTAAAATGAATCTTCCCCAGAAAATTTTCCAAGACAACTCCTCTCTATCCTTTGATCATATCTGAAGCTTCTTCAGTGGAGGAAAAAGGGAATCTAAAATTGTACTGGTTTTAACACCCCTAGGAAATTAAACTCCAAAATAGCCATACCCCTCCCTTATGGTAAGGGAGGGACCAAAAGCAGTGACTGTGGGTTGAGATGACAATTTACTGAGAGCACAAAACCATACCCCAGTGATGATCTGAGTGTATAGGATGACAACCTGGTCACAACCACGCAGCACTAAACTTCCTTCCCTCTCTACAACCACAACAAAAATTTCAAAGTAATTTCAGTGCCTTAGTTCAATACATTGGTCTCCATCCTTTGCCCCATATGTTTTAAGGAAAGTAGGATTAATTCTATTAAATATTTTTTAAAAGATTCTTCAATTTTTAATATTAATTTGTTATAAACTTTCAAAATTTTTGGATAGTCTTTCCAGATGGGAGAGTTTGGTTTGACAGAACAAGCAGTGGTCTCCAAAAAATTGTCTGCTGATGAGGAGTACAACTACCCTGCAGTTTAATGTAACTGATGTACACAGTTAACCTGGACATGTGGCTGAATGCAGATATTCACAGAAGACAAGTTAATGCCATCCTAAAAGCCTACTCCTGATCTTGGATCAGACATGGGGTTTTTTAGCTTAATTTTGAGGTAAAATTTATTTGAGACAGAGTTTCTGATGCTGCTAAGTTGTAAAATGACAAAGAAAATATTTACTCATTCTAACAGAACAGTGAAAAGGTATGGCATATTGTGGTAGCAACTATCAGGACTTCTCATTCATACAGCAGTGTCCTTGTGTTAATCTAAAAAAATTCCTAGAAATCTCTGTAAAGTAGCTTCTAACCCTCATTATGAATGGTATACTAATACCTAGAGAAGTTAATTACTTTGCCTCAGGATACACACTCAGTAGCAGAAGTAACATTGATCCAGTTTTTATTGGCTAGGCTGACATCTTTCTTTCCTGATAGAAAGTCTCTTTTTGCACATAGTTCCACCTTATCTGTATTTTGAATTTTCAGGACAGCTCAAACTGAACAACAGGTACTATTGCTACATCCATACTACTGCATGAAAGAACAACAAGGAGCTGTGGAGCTTGGCTGCCCATCACTTTAACTGGGCCTCTCCAGCTTGACCATTCCAACATAAATCTTATGCAGTATGGATGCCAACAGGCTTTACTGCTTGACCTTGAAGCTTTCTTTTTCCACTGAGAGATTTATTCACAGATTCTGAATTCAAATTAGGTTCTAGTAAATTAAGTATTAAAATTTTTTTTTGATACTGTGTCAGCACTGTCAGGAGATTGCATGATATTACTTCTAAAAGCTGTATTCCAATGTAACAAATTTTTTTTGCAATGCATTCCTGGTTTACATCACAACAATCGTTTTTGTCTTGTTAGGATTTCCCTTCAGTGAGTACCATGTTGTGTGTTAGCATACCTAGAAGCTAGTGTGAATTGCTCTTGCTCCAGCATGGATTTGGGACATACCCCATCGTGAGGGAACCTAGAACTGGTTCTTGGTCTACCACTTCAGACAGATTTTAATTGTACTGTTTTAGAAAAAGAATAGAAGAGGCAGAAGGGTCACTGATCTAAAAATGTGCCTGACAGTTTCAAAAAATGCAGATAATTTTTTGAGTGCCTATAGTGCAATTGTCTCTCATAGCAAGATTAATTTATAGGAGTTATTGTGTTATATGTGGGACTACTGCTGCCAGTTTGGGAAGTCAAGGCCTGGAATCTATTATAAACTCAGATTTTAAGTAAATCTGTCTCTTCTTTTGGTGATGGCAGTAAAAAGTTTGCAAATGTGAGACATAAAATATTTCATTGTATTTTCAGAGATGTTGTCTTCAAAATACTGCTTCATATCTTTAGCAAGGTATTGTTTCTATGACTTCCTAAACTTAAGGAAGAACATAAAAAGTAAATTTAGTGCATGATGTACAAATGATACGACTTTCTAACTGTGGGTAAAAATGCTAGGTTTAAGGCTTCTACTGTCACTGCTGAGCATAAGACTCTCAGTTACTCTCACCATAGCTGTTTTTCCTGCTCCTACAACCTGAAGCAGGTCTAGACCTGAAGTAGGTTACTGATGTGTGTGTAGTGTGCAACATCCAATTCTACCTCACTGCTTCACATCCAAGAGATGCACTTCAAAGTCAGCATAGTTAAGCCAGCAAACAGTGTGTTGAGAAAGAAGTTTAATCTAACTTCTGAAGCATGAAGTGAACATTTTTCAGAACAACAACAACAACAAAAAGCAACAACAACAAAACCCAAAAAATGCCCAAACTAAAATCAGTGGAATGAACCAGAAAGAACTCTCAGATAACATACCCCTGTTTGGAATCTTGTTAGAGAAAAACCAGAGGATAAAGAACAGATAGACTGAACAAGCAGTAATCTCTGAGAATTGTTGGATCCTGAAAATTTTTTTTGAATCTTTCCATAGGTTTGCTCTTGCACAAATGCTTTCTAATTGCATTGTAAAGTGTAAAAAGAATACCTGTACTGGAGACAAGACAGGTGAGTCTAAACTCACTGGCAGTGATTCCAGTAGGTATTAAACATATTCAGGAGGGGGGAAAGTGAAAGATTTTCAAGCAAAGGTTATACTAATTTGATACCTTTCTAAACCCACCTAGTAATTTGTTGTTAAACTAAGGCACATCAAAAAGATTTCCATTATTATTTTAAACACTGTAAATTGTGGGAAAATTCTCATGCAATAATGACTTTCACTATTAAAGATTTACATTTTATTTCTTGTAAAAGTTTTGCTTATTTCAGCTGGAGGCTATTCAATTTTATAATGCTTTCCCTGCTAATTAAGATCCCTCCACCTTCAACAGGAACCTTCTTGTACAAAGGTCTATCCTATCTACTATAAATAGGTCTTCTATCTATTCTGTAAATAGTGCACATTATATATTTTTCAATCTTCATTTTAATAAGTAGATAATGCTCCTATTTTTAGGCCCTCTCAACCCTGCCTAATTTTTACATCTTTCTTAAAATATGGATATACAATACTCAAATAATGCCTTAATCAATGCTGCATACCATTTCACTGCTTAGTATTTCTCTTTTTAATAGGAAAATTACATATCTGATAATTTTGCCACAGGAAGATCATGGTAGGCTGATATTCATCTTGTGAAGAGCAAATCAACATTCTAGTCAAACATAATCTGAATGGAGTATTTATTTTCCAGGGTGCCTATCCACTCTTCACAAATGCATATAGATTTTTTTCAGACAATTTGGGACATAAAATATGTTTTTCAACTACTCACATCTTCAAGTACCTTAAAAAATAAGCTTATGCAACAGAAATCACAGCTGCTTTTCATATGTGTAACTTAAATTGATAGATATATGAAAAGCATAAATCACTTTCTGTTTTGTGGGGTTAAAAAGAAAAAGTCCCAATGAGTAAATTACTTGGTGATTTTCTAATCTAGGATTTTTATACGGCTGCTACTGGCGAGAGGTGGGAGACAAACTGAGAAAACCGCCAATATTCCTGTATTATGTAATGATATGCCAAAATTTAACTATAAGAGGGAAGTTAATCAAAGTCCTCCTGAGATTTTATAAGCAGATAAACATGTTGCTTTTTGAACTTGCTCTGTAAGTCAGAAGCAGAAACAATATCCTAAAAGAACACTTCCTTTTTGTGTCAGACCAGACCTTCAGTATATTACATCAGTTACCTCTGCACTATATCCCAGGGAAAAAGACATTTAATATTGCCAATACTTGCTTTCTCTTCTAAGTAAGTGGAAGGAGAACAAGAACTTACCCTTTTTGTTCTCTAGCACAGTGAAAAATGAATTTCCTCTGATCATGTAATCATGCTATTCACATTTGCATTTTATCTTTTTATCTAACTAGAATTCTTTAGCAGCATTTTATACAGCAACACTTATTTAGAGGTTCTAATCATTTCCTGATGTGTAGCAAAACAGGTATTTAATTTCTGAATTAAATAGTAATAGTAAAGTGTAATATCCCTTCTCTTGGAATCTGAGATACTCTAATATACAAGATAGTTGGATTAAAAAAATTTAAGATTGGAAGATTGGTCTCAGCTGGCTGTCAGACCCTTACTTTCCTGTTTTCATCTGGAATGTAGGTAATTTTCTTCTTAGTAGCTGGTACAGTGCTGTGCTTTTTTATTTAGTATGAGAACAATGTTGATGACACCCTGATGATTTAGCTAAGTAGGGGTTATCCTCAATCAAAGACTTTTCAGTGTCCTATGCTCTGTCAGTACTGAGGTGCACAAATGCACAGGAGGGGACAGCTGACCCAGACTGGCCAAAGGGGTGTGCCATGCTACAGAACATCATGCCCAGTATGTAAACTGGAGGGAGCTGGCCAGGCAGGGTTGATCTCTGCTCAGGGACACGCTGGACACTGGTTAGATTGTGGTGAGAAATGGACTGTATATTACCTGTTTCTATAGGATTTTGTTACTTTTTCTTCTTACCATCATCATCAATCATCATCAACACCATCATCATCTCCATCTCATATTGTTTTTATTATTTATTGTAATAAATGCTATGCATATAACACTATACAATAACATGAATGGGGTAAATAATTAATTTATAATATATATGCCCATATACATATATACAATAAATATTGTATCATAATCCATAATGTATTTTTAATAACCATTAATATTTATATCTAAATTGTATATTTATATTTATAATCATTATAGAATTAATTTTTGTTATATTAACAGATACTATTATAATAAATTAATTGATGATTACGATCATGATCTTATCTGAACCCATGAGGTTCACCAATTATACTCCCTACTTGGGGAGGTGGAGGGGCAGGAGGAGATTGTAGGGGTGTGAGTGAGAAGCTGAATGGTATTTAGCTGCCAGATGGGATTAAACCACCACACCCACCCATCTGCTCTCTCACATTCCCTATCCTCAACATTTCAAGAGCAGAAAACAAGAGGAAAAAAAAGATTGAGACACAGACAGGGAGATCACTTACAAATCATTTTCGCAGGAAAATAGACTCAAATTGGGGAAAATTAATTTAATGTGTTGCGATTAAAATACATTTGGAAGTTCAGAAACAAACTAAAACACATTCCTCCACAACCTGTTCATTTTTCCCAGGCTCAACTTCAGTCCTTTACTCCCTGCATCCTTGCCTCAAGGGGTACTGGCAGGGTGGAAAACAGGTGGTTACAGTCAGCATGTAAATGTTCCTCTCTGCAGTTCCTTCCTCCTCCCCATATTTTTCTGACTCCATTGCAGGTCACCTATTTGTCATATGTTACTTCAGAATAAATTTGTTTCAGCATGTGTCCTCCATCAGCTACAGTCTAGATATCTACTTTGATGTGGTAGTCTCCAGTGGCTGCAGTAAAATGTTTTCTTGTCTCCACTGGCTCATGTCTGTGTCAGGACAATCTACTCTAGCATGAGCTCTCAAAAGGTGGCAGTTCCTTCAGAAAATATGTACCTGCTCCTCCACAGGCTGCAGTCTGGATATCTGCTCTGCTGTGGATATCTCCATGAACTAAAGAGAATTCTCTGCTCTGGAGTCTGGAGCACCTCCTTCCTTTCCCTCTCCGATTTTGTTGTTCACAGGGTTACTTCTCAGACTTTCTTCCAAATTTCATTCCTCAATGCCTGTACAGTGTTTTGCTTTTTCTGAGGATAAATCTTTCTCAAGGCAACATCAGCTTGGCTGATGGGCTCAGGTGTGTTGCTCTGCTGAAGCCAGCTGAAATTAGCTGGATTCAGGCAGCCTCTGGCTTTATACAGACTGTCCCTGCAGCCACCCCTACCAAACCCTTGCCCATACACTGTGTATGGACAATTACACCAAGTTTCTACTCTGCACAGTCAGTGAAGTCTACAGATGATAAAATGTATGTATCTCACAGCTGAATAGCTCCCTACTATTTTGCAATCAATGACTAATTCAGTCACCTAAACACAGCTATTTAATGCCTTCCAGGAGGCCTTAGGATATTTCTGGTTGATATTCAGATGTTGATCTGAAGAAGATGTGGGTCTCTTCCAAGTCTTGTGTGATTTACCAGTCCCTTGAAGGTAATAGAGATGTCTCAGATGACACTGAGGCCCCTTCCACTGATTTAACTGAACAGAGATTCAATTTGTTTGCCTACATGCAGACATTTAGTGCCATCTGCTATGTCTTAGGGTGTCCAAACATCTGGACAGTCTGGCAGATATGGTTCAGAATGACAGCAAGCTTGTGTTATTTTGGAGACACTGTTGGAAGACAGGTGGGATAGCCCAGGAAAACTCTAGGTCCTGCTGCTCAGGCAGATGAATCTCATTGTGTTCTTATGAGCAGACAGAATCAAAAGTGTAAAAGTAATAATTTAATGTTGCTTAATCTTTCTTGCCATCATAAACTAACTAAATCACCTGCAGCTTTTTCTGACCCTTACTATATCTGGAGCATTTGTATGGCACTAGCAGATATTTTACAGGACCCACAGGAAACCCATGACATCCCAGGAGGCAAGTGGAAGACAGGCTGGATGTGCTGAGGTGTGTAGACACTTGTAGGCAAGGGAGTATTTCCTGATATTAAATTTAACACATCTCCTTTGCATAACAACCAGATAGTGTCCTCAATGACTCACTGATACTGCACTCAAATAGAAAATGGAAAGTAGAGTAGCCACACTGCTTTCGTTCTCGCTTTCCTTGTTTTTTCTCAATCCTGCAAAACTCCCCTGTAGCCCAAGATTGTTGAGCATGAAGGTCAGTACAATTTTAGATGTTCCTCTGGTGTAGTGAATAAACACAGCTGAATTAACAGAACTAAATAAAATAGACTGGATTTAGATTACTCTATTTCTAATGTCTAAACACAGCTACCGATACAGTGCCAAAACTCAGTAGAATATTTCATTTTTCAAAATTTACTAATACGCAGCTTCATCAATAGACTTATCATTTCATGTAAAGCAATAAAGACACTATTTTTATCTGTATCTATAGTAGTTCTATTTCTGCTTGTCCATTTATCTTTAGAGATAACAACAATCAGCACTTCCATAGAAAAATATTTTTGAACTCAAAAGCGTAATTGTAATTAGTGTGAAAGAACCTGATGAACAAACCCTCAAATGATACAGAAACAGCCTGTCTTTTTATTCTTTTTATATAGAATTAATTTTATCCCCATATTTCTAGTCACTGGCATGATGTCATAACAATTGCACAGATATTATTGACACTGTGAGCATGCAAGACTTTTGCAGTGCAGTTGGGTACAGACACAGCTACTTTCACAATGATTAAATCCTGCCAGTTCTAGAGAAGAGAAGTTCTGGAAGAAATAAAGTATTAAAACCAATTGAGAAAATTGTCTTTTTTTTTTTTTCAATTAGAAAATTTCTAATTCATTCATTCCTGAATGTCTTTAAAGCATGTTCTCCAATTCAGTGTACAATATTTGAGGTGTATTTATGGTGGATTTGGTTTTGAAATTAGCAATTATTAATAGTTTTTAAGGATAAGGTCAAGGGCAATTTTATCCCTCTAGTTTTAGTTTTAATCAAGAAAGAATCTTGAAAGAAAAAACGACCCCAAAATTATTAAGAAATACGTTTTCAAAGCTTTGTTATCTCTTCAAGTCTTTGACCAAAGAGAAGACAACACTGATTTTTTTTTTTTTTGTTTCATAATATGTAGTTGTTAGGTCCCAGGTAATTTTCTATGTACTACTTAAATCTCTTTCTTTGTGTCTGAGGTTTCCTCATATGGTGTTAGGTGTTGGCTTTTAACATCCATTTTCCCCAACACCAATGAATTCCTTTTTTTTTTTTT
>VXBR01011320.1:846291-889331 GCA_013400215.1 Cisticola juncidis
TTTTTTTTTTTTTTTTTTACTTTTAAAGTTTACCACATTTGTTTGCAAATGTTAAACAATATTTTCTCCATTGCCAACTGTCATGCAGTATAAATAAAAAAATCACACATTTTCATGTAAAAATCTACTTAAACCCTAGGAAAATGTTAGGAAATATACACGTATAGTTGGCATAATCTGTATTGCTGTACATAGGGAATGGGAATCATCCATATAGGTGTATCATTTTATGTGAGCAGGTCACTCTCCAAATTCCACTGATTCTCTGGATCACAGTAAGACTTTTCCTTAGGGAAGGCAGAGTTTTCCATTGGCATCTTATGCCATTTAACATCTCTGTGACACCTCACATGAATTTAATTGCCATTTTGGAAAGACATGGGTAGTCCTATGTTGTATCTGCCAAGTGCATATGGATGTGCCAAATGCCTTGAATTCTCCTTGTTTAGGAAATTTACTTACGTCCCTTAACTGCTTTGCTCATAATGGGAGTTTAGACTCCCAGTCTACAGACAGGTACATAAATTTAGCTGCCTTGACCTGAGTCCATGGCTCAGATGGTGGATACTGGAATCCCATCCACAACAGGAGCAACAAAATCCTTTTTTTTTTTTGACTAAATGGGCTGCACTATGTTTATAGAGTTGAGAATTTTTCAAGTCAGAATTGTCTCTTTTGGGCAGAAAAACCTCATTATTAATAAAATTGACTCATTTTAAAAGAAAATTGCTTAGTACCTATCTCGTCTCCTTGGTTTTGCACTTAACCTGTGTCACTCTGACTCCCAGGGCTGCTGGGAGGAGCGGGGTACCCATGGTGAGTGGGTCTTTCCTTCAGAGGGTTTTTTTGGTCCTTTCAGCCCTGGGTTTTTTCAGGCCATTGCCCTCAAGAAAGCAACAGGTCCTGCCAAGAAAGTGAAAGGTTCTTTGAGAGTGGACTGGGGAGTGGGGAGGAACCTGCTCCAATCTCCAAATGCTGGGAGAGATCTGCTCTGCCTCTGCTCCTGCTCCTATCCCTGTCCCCAACCCTGACCTTTCAAGACCATGTTCACTGCTGAACACTTCATTGGGCCAGGATGGGTGAGAAGAAGGACATAAAATGCAAGAAATACAGATATTCTGTGTTTCCTTTTCAGTAAATAGGTGCCAACATTTACAGAACTGTTTTGTACAAAAAAGGTCCTATTGTTCTTATAGAAATGCAAGGAAAAAAGCACTGTCTTGAGATAGATGAAAAAACCCCAAGTGACAATAGAGCCTAGTGAGTAGGGAACTAGAAAGGGTCAGCCTGGAAACCTTGATCTATTTCTGTCTGTGCCATTTATCTCCTGTATGTAGCAAAAAAGGATTCTGCATATAAGTACTGAATTTAGAGCATATATAATCATGAGAAACAGCCTACATAAAGACTCCTCCAGAAAGTGTTTTCAAGCAACTGAACAGAGTTTAGGCTTCTGACACAGGCATGTAAAATTAGATTGCTAAAACATATGGTGTGAATATATTTATCACTTTCAATTTTTCTGCTTTCCCTTAATTTTTAGTGGAAACATTAATGGCCTATATTCCCTGGAGGAAATATAGCTAAACCTATGTATGTTTTATTTGCCGAAAATGGGACTGAAATTGAATTTAGGCATCAAAATTCCAGGCTGCAAGTCTGGGAACACCTCAGCAGCTGCTAATCTGAGGGACATCTCAGCCAAATGAGCACCACAATATTTTTCAGGATGGAACATTTATTGCTACACATTTGCCACTCTTATGACAATGCAAGAACATCAGTGTTAGATATACCTAAGCAAATTATGAGGACTTTTGTGTAAATCATCAAAGGGCCTACTATTTTTAGAGTTCTGATGATGCTTAAAGGCTTAGTCTTTCTGTAATATTATCACTAAAACTTTCTGATTCATTTGGAATAATAGGCAATTTATTCAGATGCATCTTTTTACAGAACCCTTTCATTTTTTTTTTTCCAACTGAAAACATTTTCAGGAATTTCTCATTTCCCACATCAGCCTGAGAGAATTCAAACTGAAATATCCTGGGACAATGCTCTGGTTACCAGATTCATAATTAGCCATAATACCAGCAAGTTGAAATCAGTCTTAATGGTGAAGTTTTTTCATTGTGGTTAACATGCTTTGGGATACATTTGTAAAAATAAATTAAAAGAAAATATATGACCAGAACTGTGTAATTATATTATTTAATATGGAGGAAGAATGTGGGCCCTGGTCTTACATTTGTGTATTGTTTGTAAATTTTATCCAGCAGTCAAGGATTCAAAAGCCTCAACTGGGTATTCCTATTGTCAGAAAACCATCCCCTCCCTAATTTTAGAAAAGATACATAGAATCATGAAATCATGTAGGTTGGAAAAGACATTCAAGTCTGATCCTAAATGTAACACTCTCAAGTCCCACTAAACTAAGTTCATAAGCAGCACGTCTACCTGGTTTTTAAAATACATCCAGGGAGAGTGACTCATCTACTTCCCTGTACAGCCTGTACAAAGTTTGAGAACCCTTTTCAACAAGGAATTTTACCTAATATCTGTCACAGCTTGAGATTGTTTCCTCTCATCCTGTTGTCAGTTACCTGAGAAAAGAGAATGACCCTCACCTGGCTATAACCTCGTTTCAGGTAGCTGTAGAAGATAATAAGGTCCTCCAAGAGCCTTTTTTCTCCAGAATGAACAACTCCAGTTCCCTCAGCTGCTCCTCATAAGAGAAAATATGAAAATATGAGGATCCTAGAACCAATTTAAGGAACATGTTCTAGTGCCTTGGTAACCTCTTAGTGAAAGACACCTTTTCTAATAATTTGAATTTGATCAGGCTCATGGCCAGTGCCCCTGGTATCTCCTAACATAACAAAAGGAGATGAAATGGACTGTCTTGTAACTGTCCTTCGAGTACTTGCATGCAGTTCTAAATTACCTCTTAACCTTCCCTCTGTTGTACTAAACACGTCCAGCTCCTTCATACACATTTTCTTGGATATGTGGCAATTTTTAGACTTCCCTTATTTTCTCCCCATGCTGGAATGAGGAAGGCAAGCAAGAGTGATGCAGTGTCCCAGTAGTGGCTTTGCTAGCACTGAGTGGAAAAAAAATCCCTTTGTTGGTCAGGCACAATTCTCCCAGTGAATCACAGAACACCTTGTGAAGTTAGCTTTTTATTAATTCATTGTTGCTCCCAAGTCCTTTACAACAGAGCTGATATTCAGCTACTTGTTTGGCATGTGTTATTGTTTGGTGTTCTTCAACTCAGGATGCAGAAAATGGCTTTTTTTCCTTAAGTAACTTCAGGAGTTTTCCATCAGTCCAATCCTTAATTTTATCATAGTATTTCTAGGTCAAACTAGCTCATCATGGTTGTTGATAAAGATATTGAACAACATGTGCCTCACTATCAAACACCAAGGACTCCACTAATTCCAAGTAATAAATAGACATGAAGCTATTGATTTCTATCCTTTAAGCTCAGAAGGTTATACCAAAAGTTTTCCAAAAATCAAAATCCTATTGCATCTATCATTGTTCCATGATCAACATAGAAAATTGTCTTAGAAGGCAACTGAAGTTATTCAAACATGATTTGATATTATTAAACCCTTACTGGTTGTTCTACATCTTCTTGACCTATATGTGCTCCTAAATGATTTCCAAGGCAATATCACAACTTATGCAAATATAGAATGTTCAATATGTGGATCATATGTGATTGCATTCTATGGTGAAGTACTGGCTTCATACCTGGTGAGAAAGCAAATAGTTGTTGTTTACTTTGACTTTACCAAGTTTATTGACACCTGATATACTTCTAGCAAAACTGGTGAGATATAGCCTGCATAGGTAGACTATTAGGTGAGAGGAAAAGTAGCAGTGACACTGAACCCAAAGGTTTGTGATTAGCATTGCAGTATCTAGCTGGTGGATAATTGCTGGTGGCATCTGTTGAGTTCTATACTAGTTTGTCGTATGACTAGAAAATGGGACAGACTATATAGCCTCAGCAAATTGCCAGGTGATACAAAATGGATTCCTCTGGAAAGAAGGGCTGTTATTCAAAGCAGGTTATTGGAAAGCATCATATATCATATCATATAAAGACAACAATCTCATGTTATTCAATCAAAGAAAATGCAAAACTCTACACCTGGAATTAATTAATATATGCTGCAGTAAAGGCTAGGAACTGACTTGTCTTTGTTAAATTTCATATAGCTAGTGATTGCCCAGCCCTCTAATTTTTCAGAGTCTCTCTGCAGGTTCTCTCTGCTTTCAAGAGAGTCAGCAGCTCCTTCCAATTTAGTATCATCTTCAAATTTACTTGGTGTACCTTTGATTCCCACGTCCAAGTCATTTATGAAAATGTTGAAGAGCACAGGGCCCAAAACTGAGCCCTGCAGAACCCTTCTAGTGACAGGTCACCAGCTGATGTCACCCCATTCCCTTTTCAGCCAGATGCTCTCACATCTTGTGATGTGTTTATCCAGCTGTGTGCTGGACCTTTTCTCCAGATGAATACTGAGAGAGACAGTATCAAAAACTCTACTGAAATAAAAAAAAAAAATTACATCAGCTGGCTTCTCTTGATCAGTTAGGTGAGTTCCCTTGTCGCGAAAAGAAATTAAATATGACAAGCAGGACTTTTTCCTCCTGAAACCATGCTGGTTGTGACTGATGGCTGTGTTGCTCTTCAGGTGTTTTTCAGTACCTCCCAGAATAATTTTCTCCTTAATTTTATCATGGAAATGTGACTGACAGGCCTGTAGTTTCCAAGGTCATACTTCACTCCTTTCTTGAAAACTGGGAAAAATTCAATTGACTGGGACCTCTACAGACTCCTAAAACTGTTCAAAAAATCATTGAGAGTCATCGATGATTTTTTTTAATACTCTTTGAGTATTTTGATGAATCCCATCAGGGCCAATGGCAACTTTCAATACACTGTCTAATTTAATAGGTCTTCCTTTTTTTTAAATGCTTTTGTTATTCATTTGCATAGCATCTCATTTGCATGAGATAGCAAACTTCCAGAGGTGTTTTTGCTACATTTAAAGCTATTCAGTAGTAGGAAAAACTGTTTAAATAGTTCAGCATATTCCTCAGCAAATGAGCTTTTAAAATCTTTTTAAAAAATGTTTGTACTTATGGCTCTTTAGTGACTAGTAAACAACTACAGACAGTATTTCAGCTTCTAGGAAGAAAATTGCCTTAAAACTTCATTAAATATTTGTATTTGGCTGCTTGCCTTGCTAGCATTTTATGAATAAGAAAAAACAGATCTTGAAGATTGTCATTCCACTGAACAATTTCATATGAGGAATAAATAGAAGTCTGAAAAGCTGAAGTGTAATAGACAACTATTTCTCACAGCATTTATATACTTATAGTCATATCAAACCCTCTTCTTTAGTCTGAATATTAATCAGAATTAGAAAAAGAAAATAATAAACCTTGCCTGCAGGTTTGAGTTTGACTTATGCTTCAATGATTATTTGGGGAAGCATACTAAAGTGTTGGTTTTGTGGGTTTGGGATTTTTTTTGTAAGAGATGAAAGACAAGGATATTAATTATATGATGAAATTATGTGAACCTCAATGGAAAGAATTAAATATAACTTTATCACATATGATTCTGAACCTCAAATTTCTAGACAATAAAATTGTCTTTCCTGCAGGTTTCCATTTTAAATGCTCTCTTTACTGTGTTTAGTGTACATTTGTTTTCATATAAATATTTACTGAAGTTTTATAACTATGGCAACAAAACTATTCAAAATACTTCAGATTTTATTTCAGTGATTGAGTTTTTTCTTTTGTTTAAGGAAAGAAGTAACACATCCAGCAAAACACACTCTCAAGACTGATCAAAACTTACAGAAAATGCTGAACATATACAAAATAATTGGCTGTAGCTGAAAAAGTACATAGCCAGTCATAATGTTATTAATACCATAACTAATTGCTACTAAAGCAGTAAAATGTTGATTAACTGTAACCTTAGAAACCCACCCACATCTCTCTACATTTCCCCAGCTTTGCTACCTAGAGAAACAGGCAGGTCACAAGCAGACCCTCCCATAATCATCAACACATTTTCCTTTTCTTTCTGTAACACCCTCATAACCTGAAGCTTTTCTTGTATTTGTGTAACATCAATTCCTTAAAAATTATTCTTTTATTAACTTTTTAAATCATGTGTAATCCAATAAAATTACAGAAGGTGCATAAATCCAGTTTTGATCCATTATTAATGATTCCTAATTCTTTTGTCTTCTTCTGTAACATTTTTCTTTTTCATTTTTATCTTAATTATTTTAACTGACATGTGACAAAGTAGGAAAGTTATAGCAACAAATGAGTCTCAACATTCTTTTGAATATATTTTTGAGGTTTATTTTCCTCTAAGCTTTGCCCACTTAATTGTTTTTGCTGTAAAAAATATTTTAGTACTGAAGGACTTCTTGTTCACAGATTATGGTTGTATTTTAGTGCTGTTACTAACAGATAACAAACAGAATACCTTATTTTGCAAGGTATATTTAGTAGCTTTCATTTATTTTTTTCTATGAAGACAGAACTTGGGGAACACAGCCCAGGGAAAACATGATCTTCATAAATCACGGCATGACTTTTGGAGAACAAAATTATTTGACCATTTAAATCATCCAATGCTGTTAATAAAACTGAGTAACATCTATAGCTACTTAGCTGAGGCAGACCTCTGACAGATATTGTTAGGGCTTTCTCTGACTGCACAGTGTCAGACACTGCATGGAAAGATTTAAATTAACTCTTTCAGCCTTCTTCCTGCAGCTCTTAGTTTTGAATGTTGTTACATGTACTTGTTTTCTCATCGCTCAAAACTGTTTAGTAAAGAACTATCGAAAAAGACTCTAGGAGTGATATATTAGTCAAACATGAATTCCGTAAGATTTTCTAATTTCTTGACTCAGTTTCTTTTCTATGATCTTTAGGCTGCAATTCCAACAGCAACGAATCTCAGTGAAAAGGAAAATTCATCCTTTCACATACACTCCAGTGTTCAATTATTGATTAGATATTAATTTTGACTACTTTTCCAAAGGTTTCTAGTTTTGATCAACACAAGCTTTATATTACTGGATTATATTAGGATATGTGATGCATAGTAGTCCATCACATTCATATTGTTGTTTAATTTTAATATAGTTATTTTGTCTAGAAAATTATTTCACGGAAGCATGGAAAGTCAAAATTGTTTATTATCTTTGTATGAAATACTTTAATTATGTTAGGCAGGCAAAAGGAAAACTGAAGAATTATCCCATTCATTAAGTTCACACCAAATATTTGATTTTGCAACATTTACCAATAAAATAATAAACATATCAGATACAGATTAGCAATTGTTTCTTTTCTGACATAGCATTCTACTGGTTATTCAGGTAAAACTGAGTATATACTTAGGGACAAAGGGGGGAAAAATTACTTTATTATTCTAAGTATGTGTGTAAATAAACAAATATGGCTTCTGCAGGGGGATTAGGAGTGCAGAAATACCTCTGAAATTTGAATGCCATTCTTAGCAAACTGATGGACCTGAATTCTTATTTTGGAGAGTAATATAGTAAAAACTTATTCAGTGGAAGAGGCTTGTAAAAATAATGCATGTTGATAAAAGATAATTAATAAGTACAAGTATGTTTAGAACTAAAATTTAATAAAACCCTATCTCTTACAGTATGGGTTAAATCTAGTTATGCAGGCCAAAGCAGAATAACTGATATCCTACAAGTCTGTTTTGGCTTACTTATAATCATTCATATGATGAGAAGGAGTAGAAAATAGAATAATTTCCAAATTATAATGGTTAAAGTCATCATGTAAAGAAACTAAATGAGTAAACACAAGGTGCTGCATCTGGTCTGGGGGAATCTCAGACACGAGTACGGACTGGGAGAAGAACTTATTGAGAGCTGCCCTGCAGAGGACTTGAGGTTCTCACAGATGAAAAGCTGGACGAGCCAACAGTGTGTGCTCACAGCCTGAAAGTGCAGCTGCATCCCAGGCTACATCAAAAGAGGAGTGACCAGCAGGTTGAGGAAGGTGCTTCTACCACTCTACATCACTTGGAATGTTGCATTCAGGTCCAGAGTTGTCAGCACAAGAACAATGTGTATCTATTAGAGGGCTCCAGAGGAGCACCTTGAAGATCATCGGAAGGCTGGAACACATCTCCTACAAATGCTGGTTGAGGGAGCTGGGGTTGTTCAGTGTGAAGAAAAGGTTCACTGGCAACTTCCCAGTTCCTAAAGGGGGCCTACAGGAAAGCTGGAGAGGGACTTATTGCATAGGTAGAGAGTAATAGGAGAAGGTTAAACTAAAAAAAGAAAGATTTAGATTAGATGTTAGGAAAAGATTCTTTACTTGAAGGGTTGTAAGGCACTGGAAAACCAGAGTAGCTGTGGATGCCTCATTCTGGAAGTGTTCAAGGCAAGGTTGGATGGATCCCTCAGCAACCTGATGTAGTGGGTGACATCCCTGCCCATGACAGGGGGGGTTGTAACTGGATGATGTCCTGGATAAGGTCCTTTCCAAATCAGGCCTTTCTGTGATTCTGTGAGTAAATGTTATACAAAATAATGCCTTCTAATACTGTGGCAAGAGAGGTAAAAATATGAATTCAACAGATGTAATCTCACAGTAGTAGAGATTAACTACCACTGCACTTCTTTTCAAGAACACTAAACTTTAATTGGTGAGGGTAACGGTGCCTTTGAACTTTTAACAGCAGGCACTTGAACACATTAATAAAGTAATTGACACCTGAGTTCAAAAGCTTTGCTGCCTGTTGTAAAACAGGCTTTGATCTTTAATAATTTTTGAGCCAAACAGCTTTCCTATTTTCTACAAAATGTTAAAGAAAAAACATGAAATGTAAAACTAGTGTTTGCATGAAAAAAAACCTCCAAGCTCAGAAACAATCATCTCTTTTAAACTGTTTTCTTCCTTATCCAAAACCTGAAAATTATTAAAAAAAAAATCCCCCAATAAACAAAAGACCCAACCCCAAGAAACAAAACTATTTTTACAGTGATGTTTCTTTCTGGTTCATTTGTTCAAATGAAAAAACTAAAATTAACCTGACTGATACTTTTTTTGAATAGTCAGAGTGAGTAAGGCTCTGTTGAGGCAGGGTATCTCTATGATGTTTATTAATGTTTATATTTCTCTCCTTTCTTTTGAACTTGAGTCTTTAGTTAAGGAAAAATAATTAATTAAATCAATGTTGAAATTATTTATTTTTTAAAATTCCAAACTCTTTGTGAGGTCAGATAATTTGGATCTTTTCTGATCAAGTGTTTCTTTCACTGCCTTCCACCATTATAAAATTGTACCTCTCCTTCTCATGAACACAGATGTTATCTTTTATGTACTCTTTTGCTTCCACCTTTAGTCTTCATCAGGGCATACATGTATAATAAGAAGATACTTCACATGGACACTCAAGTATAAGACACCTTTGGACTGGTATGCTTACCTTTTTTTCTTTGTTTTTTTTCTCCATTTTAGTATTTTCCTTTGTGAATTCTACTGGCAGTTTTAATGATTTTTTTATGTCTAGAGTTATATGCACCATATTTGTAAGTATTGAGCTCTGATGCCAAATTCTTCTGTCAAAGCTGACAGTGGTAGAGAAATCCCTAAGCCACACATACTGAGGTAACTTTCATACAGCCATGAAAATTTATCTAGTTTTTAATTTAAACAACAGGAACACAGGAGGGCTGAGGTCAGGAGGGATCATGAGATCATCTATCTATCTGCCCTGCTTAAAACTGGCTGTGCAACGCCCTGTCAGTCAGGTTTTGTGTTAGGGATGGAAACAATAATATGGACCACATGTTTCACTACCATTGTACAAACAAACAAACATTAAAAAATAACCTTATATTTCAGTGAAATTTACTGTGTTTCAGTTGGTGCATGACCTTTTTTCCTTTGTCTGGGTGCCACTGAGAAGTCTGGATCTCTTTTTCACCAATCATGTATTTCCTCAAAATAAAATCCCATATTTTCACTATAACATTCATACCATTAAAACAGTGGATTTTAAGACTAAAATTATTGTTTATGGAACAATTAAGGACTAGGGTTTTTTTCTGCTGCTTATCCGCACTTACCATTGAAAGACCTTCTGACCTTCTGATTTCTGTTAACACTTTTTCTTATTTTCCATTCAGTCCTTAACTAGGCTTTAAATAATCAAATTAACTGTAAAACTATACTTAAATTCAGGTTAAAAATAATAAAAAAGATAAATTTTTAAAAAAGGCAGAAAAGGATAGAACTATACAAAGTTTCTTAGATCCCTGTTTTCCTTCTGTTGTTTCTTATATAATTATTCAAATCATTTAGGTTGGAAAAAGCTTCTGGAATGTTGAGTCCCATGATTACCTAATGCTGCCTCATCCACCACTAAACCATGTCCCTAAGCACCACATCTACACATCTTTTAAAGTCCTCCAGAGATGGTGACTCAACCACTTCTCTGGGCAGACAGTTCCAGTGCCTGATAACCCTTTCCATGAAGAAATTCATCCAAATCTAAACCTCCCTTGGTAAAACTTGAAGTCGTTTTCTTTAGAGCGGTTGTATTTTACTCAGGAGAAGAGATCAATGCCCTCCATGATACAACCTCCTTTCAGATGGTTCTAGAGAGCAATAAGGTCACCCCGAGCCCTCCTTTTCTCCAGGTGAAACCACCTCAGCTTCCTTAGCCACTCCCCATAGGATTTGCTCTCTAGATCCTTCATCAGCTCTGTTGCCCTCCTCTGCCCACACTCCAGCATCTCAATGTCCTTCTTGTGGTGAGGGGCTCAGAACTGGACACAGCACTCGAGGTGTGCCCTCGCCAGTGCTGAGTACACAGGGGAAGAATCACTTTTCCTGACCTGCTGGCCACACTACTCCTGATACTGGCCAGTCTGCCATCTGCCTTCTTGAGCACCTGGGTGCATGCTGGCTCGTGTTCAGTGGTTTTCAATTGGCATCCAAGGTCCATTTCTTTTGGGCCACTTTCCAGCCACTCTGTCCCCACCCTGTGGCACTGCTTGCGATTGCTGTGACCAAGGTGCAGGATTTGGCACTTGGTCTTGCTAAAACTGATACCATGAGCCCTGGTCCATTGATCCAGCCTGTCTAGAGCTCTCTGCAGAGCCTTTCTACCCTCCAGCAGATCAACTCTCCTGCCCAAATTGGTGTCATCTGCAATCTATCTAAGGGTGCACTTGATTCCCTCCTTCAGATCACTGATAAAGAAATTAAACAATATGGTTCCAAATACTGAGCCCTAGGGAACACCACTGATATTATGTCATTTATAGAATATAAAGCAGACAATGTGGTGAAAGAAAGGATATATAGTGGCTTTTAACACTGTGGGACTGTCAAAGCAAGGCTAATGTAATATTTTCATACAAAATTACTAACATTTTTTGTTGCTATGGGAACCTCCATGGGGATTTGGTTTTTGTTTGTTTGTTTTGAAGGTGTCAGTGAAACCATTGTGACAAAACCAACACTTTTCTCTGAAGAAAAAAAAAAGTGATATTATGAAAAATTTTTACCAAAATCAAATTATTTAAAATAATAATCAATGTCACTGTACCAATGGCAACAAGGAAGCAATAAAATAGAATTAGAGACTAAAAGCTGTTAGGAGAAACTGCATTATGATATCAAGCTGTGGAGTGTCCATTTCAGCAGTTTTGTCTTTCAAGCAAGAGCTACATACTGCATTATACTGCTGTGGACAAGACAGGACAAATATGTTTGCATATGAGCTGTTATGATGTGCTAGGAAGTGGTTGGGAAGATGCTCTGAGATCTCAATAAGGAGCTGACATGGTGATACCAGCATGTTTGGGCTTCCTGTCCAGATGTTCTCAAGTAGCCAGAGAAGGGACCGAGAACAACCCCATTTCTGGTCCTCCTGACTGCCAAAGCAAGCCATGTTTGTTTGGTATGGTTGGAAGGAGAAGCTTTCCTAATTTAGCTTGTGAGAGTGCACAGCTGTCAAACAGGTCCCCTGAAACATTACCAGTCATGGAATTTGCACATTTTGCTGGGTATTTTTACAGTTTATTAACCCTGTTTTTACTTGGTCTCATACCTCCCCTTCTCCCCAGCTCTTATTTAAGGCTGTGCCATTCTGGCATCCTGGCAGAGCATTTTTGTTGTTTTGCTGGCATGCACCACTAGAGTGAGCCCTTTTCTTGTCTGTAGGTGGAGGTTTTGAACTCCTGCTGGATCTTGTCCCACTTTTGCACACATTTGATATCACTGAGGTCATTGTGCCAATGATATGCTACTGTACAATGCCCCACAGTCCTCAGCTGTAATACAAATTCCATGAGTCATATCAACTATAAGTGATGAATCTGATGCAACCTTCCTGTGACATCCAGTGTTCACCAATGGTGACAGGTGCCAGAGTTGCTGTAGAACAAGCATTTACCTCTTTTGTATTTTTATCTAGAAACTGTCCTCTAAAATTTAGATTTATAAACTGATTAACAATGGAGTCACAATAAGCATTTTGCATGGTCGTGCAGCTCTAACTTGCAGTTTGTTCTTTATAGGCATTTCTTCTGTGGTCTCACAGAATCATGGACTTCTGACATATTTTAAGGAAAATAATGTGATTGCTGGAAAGTCTTGATTAAGACAAAGGCCACTGGACATCCCAAAGCAAATCAGAGTTCAGGTACTGGATCTGAAACAGGAGAAAGGAAATAATGGTGTTAGATGGGTACTTGATTGTAAGCACATACATCACTGCTATGTCTATGGATGCACCACATACACATTGTTAACACATTGCTTACCTTTATATGCAAAAGATACCATGGTAGCATGCAGAACCTACTTTGGGTTTTCTATTAAAATGACCTAATGGCAAATGGAAAAAAGGACTGGTGCCTAGGCAAATGAAATGGAGAAGCCAGAAAAACCTTTACAAAAACTCCATATTTCTGCCTTGATGTTATTCCAGAAATCTGTTTTTGGCATCTCCAGACCTGTGCTGCATATGCCGAAAGACACTATCATCCCACATGGGTGGAGAGATTAAGTATTATCGTCATGCTGGAATTCATTTGGGATGGACTAGGTGTTCTTATAATTCACAAGAGCAGGGTGGATGGGCCAGGTGATGTCCAGAGATCCCTCCCAACATCAGCTATTCTGTAATTCTGAACACACTCAAAAAACATATCAAAGATCAGTGATATGAGATAGTACATGATCTGTCATGCTCACATGGCTGTTCCATAATTTGATCATTTTGTTTGGCACTTTTGGAACTAAGTCTAGGGATTTGGTTTGGAGACAGAACAGTTGAAGAAGTCAGGTCCAAGAAATTATTAGTGTGTTAGATAAAGTGAACAGGAGTTTTTATTCATCAAGTTTTCATTCATAACATTAAACCTAGAACAACCTCAATGAAAGCAGTTTAAAACAAATAAAAGAAAGTATTGCTTTATACAGCAGGTAATGAAATTCTTGAACTTGCTGTCATAGGAAATAATAGACGCAGCCAGTGTCAGCAGGTTCAAATTCATGGGTGAATGAACAAGTAAAGAATAAATGTATATTGAAAGGAATGGGCAAAGAGAGGCATGTTAGAATCCCTAATACAATAATCATGAACTTGGAGAAGGAATGATGGGAGTGGATCATAGCCAGGGATAGGCTTATGTGCTCTCCCTAAATATGTCTCTGATTATCTGTACGAGGACAAGCTGGTCTACACTCATCTCTCCAGGAAAGCTTGATTTACCTTATATTCTTGTAATTGATCTTCTTTGAGAATAATAGTTTCATTCCCAAAACTTTTAGGAGAGGATCAACAAAAGATGTGATTAATAAATGTTGAAATTCAAGAGGGGAGGAAGAATGAGCATAACAATGCAACTGAGGTTTATATATAAAATATGTTTTTTCACAAGCTTAAAAAATATTATTTATGTTATAAATCCATGAAGAGTTTTTTGGGTTTTTTTTGGTTTTTTTTTGCTATAAATGACACGTGTTATTCTTGATTTGTGCTAGCCTCAGGAGATTTCATATGCACAATCACAGCAGGACTAGGAAAAAGGAACATTTTCACAGAAGAAATAAACAATTCTGGTAAGGTAGCTCAAAAGATAATAGAGCAAATACATTGCAATACCATACAAATTAAAATTTAGTTTACCTAAAAGATTCTTTAAAACATGATTTATTCTGTGGTTGGTTAGTTATTTTTTCTGCCATGAATATTTCCTATCTCACTAAAAGAATTTGTATTATTTTGCTTCCACAATGTAGAAAGCTATATTTTTAAAGCTTTTTTTAAAATACAAATTTAAAATTATATATATAAAGATTTTTGTAGCTCTAATTTAAGATGATAAGCAAAATTCACTGATGATTTCTTTCCTTGTTGCCACCCCAGGCTTATGCCTTAAAACCATTGCATCTATACTGTCATGCATTCTTTGGAAATAAAATATGCAAAGGAAAATTCTAATTTGTTAAGGACAGATGAAGGCTGAAAATTTTTGAATACTACCCTTAAGAAAGAAATGAGCAAAAAAGGAAGGATACACAGCAAAAGAAATTCAGTCAAGTGCAAAGCACATATCAGGGGATAAAATGAAAGAAATAAGATAACACTATTTTCAGGCAGACAAGTCTTTTGAAGACAAAATGGGAGCAACTCGGATAATATTAAAAACATTGTTTTTCTCTACACAAAAAAGATTACAATACTGAATCCCTATAGAACAGTTTCTTAATCCAATAAATAGGTTGATAGTAATGAAATAGTTACATAAAATAGGACAGGGGTTTGAATACATATATACAAAATTGAAAATAATTTTCATATTCAGTGAGCTGTGATGGCAGCTGTTTTGTGAATTTCTGGCAACCTGGCCTTGTTGTTCCCACAGTTTCCAAAAAGCATGATACATTTAAATCAAAAATTTATATAATATATTTGCATGTAGCATTTTAGCTTGAGATAAAAACTAAATAGCTGGAATTTCTGTGATTTAGGCTCTCACTTCAGCTGACTATTATATCAGTCAGTTTCACTGGATAACTCAGTTAAAGAGGAACTACTGAAAAACAAAGTACAAAATTATGATGAAAAAAGGTACTCTGGAAGACTTCTGGGGTTATTGTGTACAGCAATATTTGCATTTCCACTGTTAGACCAGGATGGGATCCAGTGAAATATTATGTATATAGGGTTGTGCTGCTTTTTTTTAGAAATGTTATTAANTGAATGCTTGAATGCTTTATTCATTTCAATTTCTCTAGTGGATGAGAATTTTAATAAATCTGATTTAGCTAGCTACCACAACTACATTTACATTTGCATTTGCTTTGTGCTGTCAAAGTGGTTTAACACAGCTGAAACATCCCAGTGAGTCTAACAATGTGTCTTTATTCACAGCATAGCAAGCCTCAACCAGGCTGATGTCTCTGTGCAAAGAACTCTGAAAATATACAGGAGGTGATAATCCCAGCTCAGAGAATTTTCTAACGCAGAAGTCAAGCCATAGCATCAGTATAAATCAAGAGAAAACAGGAGTAAAAAAAAAAAAAAAAGGGACTTCTTTGCCCACATTATTTTTTTAGTTTAATAAAATTAGAGCAGGTAAGTATGATGCATGATAGACATGCTCTATACCTATAAAAAAGCCCAATTTAATGAAGTATAGGCTCCATTTCCTCATTATACTTTCCTGCATCTCCTGGTCTTTTTCAGCCATCAGCATATAAGTATCATGTACTGTAATAATATAATTCCTTCAGCATTTCTGTCTTATCTTGAAAAATGCAAGCTTCCCTTTGCCTAGTAATTAATCTTTGAAGCTGTTGATAGCTCCTTGTATAGTATATTTACCAAATAATTGGAAAACAGTTTTTAATAGGGTTAGTACCTGCCTTACAGCTTAATATCAGGCATGGAAATAACAAACAAAGAGGTTTGAGTCCACAAAGTGAAGCTTTGTTGTCAATAATACATTATTTTTCTTCTTCAGTAGTGAAATTTCACCTGACATGGTATCTAGTCCAAAATGCCACCACATAAATAACTGTGAATACTTAGAATCTGCCTCTATTATTATTTGATTTGAACAGATATTTTACCAATTTGCAACAAAATTTAAAATAAATAATTTTTTGGGGGTGTTTTTGTTTTTAATAATCTATTTCTTTCATGTTTATTTATAAATTCTTAATTCAACTGAATTAAAAGTGAAGATTATTTCTGCAGATCTTTTCATATCAAGAAAAGTATAAAAACACTCAAAAAAGTCCTATCGCTTAGGCTGCTCTGAAAGGCACAGTGCATTCCCTTATCTCTCTATGTTGCTGCTGCAAACCACAGACCTTCCTCCCAGCCACGTTTCCAGCATTCTCCATGCCAGAGCAGTATATGGCAGGATATCCTTGGCTCCTTTGTCAACTCTTTTCCCTTAGCACCTCTCTCAGACTTCACCAGTTTCTCGAAACCTGTGAAGCAGTGCTGCAGGTCGTGTTGGCCCCCAGAGTTACCAGGTGACATCAAAGAGGGCTCCTGCTGAAGCACAGAGCTCAGGCCCTCCTGGTGGCACTTTATCAGCTGTGACCTTTCAGGCACGCTCTTTCCAATGTCCATGCCATCCAGCCCAGAGGAAAGCAGACAGCAGACCACAGGCTGGTCTTGGTAGTTGTGTTTGGCATGTTGGGTCAAAAAATCAGAAATACGTGGCTGTGGTCCCCATGAAGTAAACTGAGATCTCAGCACACCAGTACTGGCAGCGTAGTCTGTAATGGAAACTGCTGTGGAGACTGTAAGGAGAACAAGGTCACACGAGCTGTTCCCCTGCAGATTGCCTACGGATTATCAGGTCTGAAATCACCCACGGCTATATATGACACCTTTCAGTTGCAAGCACAGCAAAAAATGAAGCACAGGACAAACCACCTTTGAAATTCACACTGAAGATCCAGAAAATTGCTGCATTAAAATTATTTTTTACTCTTAGGTTTTATTCTGTGTCTTTGGAGAAACAGATGTGTGTACATCTCCTCCTTTTATAATTCAGCCAGTGAATTTAAGGTTATAAATACTGAAAAATTCACTAAGAGTAATATTTCTTAATGTATAGAGTTCTTTTTCATAAATCCCTTTTAGACAATGATATCAAGAGAAAGTTGTGAAAATAGTGCTGACTTAAAGCAGGAGGTGAGCTGCTTTGGCAACACCTCTCCCACTCCCCTCAAGAGAAAGAAAAAGTAAAAATCAGACAGGTTGGCAGAATGACTGAGGATCAACAGATTGGTGTTTCTTATCTTTTATCCACGTAAAATAGAATGAAAAACTGGAATTATTCTTACATCTGAAATGTACGCTTTCACAACAATGAAGTAAAGCCTGTACCCTAAAACTGAACAGCTAATGCAACAAAATGCTTACATTTGTCCTTTCAGGGAGAAAAAAAATAGAGCACAAGAAGCTGAAAGGATTGTACTTCTATTTTTCCAAGTACAACCACTCAAACAACTCTGGTCTGAGAAATGAATATTTCAGAAAGAATACCTAGTAACATCAGAGACTGATGGAAGTGTCTGAGTATGAGGAATAAAAAACCCTCAGTAACTCTGAATGCTGCAGTAGAGTTGCTCTGCTCAGCAGGTAACTACTGAACTTTAGAGTACCATTCTCACAGCTCCCAAGAGACTCCTGACCAAAGGAGAGAAATCTGAGGGAAAATGTAAGACGGCCTCTTTTGAGTCCAGAACAAAATGAAACAGGCAACTTGAAATAGACAACTTTCTCTTTTTCTAAAAGAGAATAATGCATTGAACACACGGGATTAAAAAAAAGACAAAACAAAACCCCAGAAAAATTACCTTTTCCTCTCTGAAGCTTTTCTTCCTTTTGTTTTTCTACATTCCTCTGGCTTCTTCCTTAGACCTTTTTTCACATTTGCTTTCACAGAATATAATCTTCAGTGTGAGCCCCTTGTCCTAAAGGAACCTCTCAGTATTTTTCAGTATTTTCTCATATTCTTCCCCTGCTTTTTAGTCCGCTGATTAGAGAAGTGTGTGTCTAATTTGTCAGGAAGGCAATTGGTTCTTCAACTGGGACGAAAAGATAATTTTATTAATTAAATTAGGTTAATCAAAAATGTGAGTGGAAACATCCCCTCCCAGGTCCTTCTGTATCTAAAACTTTGCCAGTGCATTCCCTACTTGCTTAAATTATCTCACCATCACTGCCTAATGTTTTTAAGGAAATCAATAAGCCGAACATTTACTGCAGTGTTAAAGAAACTTCTAATTCTTAGGCTAGAATATCTTTCAGTGTGATCTAAAGACTTTCCTCAAAACAATTCTAGTGCACTTTTTAAAGAAGAAGCCTATCCCCCCCCCAAAAAAAAAAAAAAAAAAAAAAAAGAAAAAAAAAAAAAAATTTTTTAAATCCTGTCCATCACCATGTGGTCAGAAAAATATGCATTCGGCTTCACATCTGTACATTCCATAATAGTGTGGGTTTTTTGTTTTTTGGGTTTTTTTTTTTAGAACTGGAACACTCATTACACCTTTAATGTTCAATATACTTCACAGCCTAATGGAAGCTGAGCTCTTGGGAAGATGGTGCATAGAATGGCATTTTAGGTTTGTCCATACTACTCTGGGCTTTGCTCCCCTGTGAGCAAATCTAGGACAAATTGCTACAGGTTTTGGACAGAGACAGTCTGTGAGAACCTGGAGGAGCCCAAAGACACTTAGCTCTGCTATTTTTGCCTTGCAGATCAAAGAATCAATTAAAATTGCTGATGTGTTAGTTGAGCTAAATGAAAGACCATGCTTTTAGCACCCAATGAACACAGATAACACATTCACCTTTTCTGAGATCACAGCTCAAATAACAAATAACAAATAACTTGTTTCATGAAACATAATGTCTTCTGAGAACATGAAAGTCTTTCAGTCATTCAGAAAGTTAACTGGTTATTATATTGCAATAACAAAAAACATTATGTTCAGATTAGAGCTCTAGAAGAATAGGTTTAGTAGCCAAACCAAGAAAAGACATAATAAGTTATTTTAGCAATCTTTGTTTGGAAATTAAAGACACAAATTTGGAAGTGTATTTCAATTTAGAAGTTCTCAGCACAAAGACTAACTTTGTAATAGAAATTTAGAAGGTAGAAGTAGCAGCATAGACTAGAATTAGTGTGTTTATTAAACATACATATAAACATGCTCTTTTTTTTTTCCTTCCATAAACCATGAAATGTGGGAGATAATCATTACATACAATGTCCTGTGAAACTACCTCTCTTATCACTAACTTTATTTTACAGTACAATATATCTCTGCCTCTTACCTTTTTATAAGCAAGTTGCTTTGAAAGTATCTGCAAAGAATTTGGCATAATTCTGATGCAGTTCAGCACACTATGATTCATTTGGTGGTGTTTGGTCCATGGAGATGATTTATGTCTGAAATGTAATTACCACAAATCCCTGGAGAGTATGGTCCTTCCAGGTCAAGGGCAAAACCATTGGCAAAAGAAGTAAGAAATCTGATTGAATTACCAGTAGTGTTTTTTTTTTTTTTTTTTTTTTTTTTTTTTTTTTTTTTTTTTTTAAGTTACATGTTGTTAAACAGGTATTAGTATCTTTAAGTACTGTTTATTGCTATCTATGATTTGCAAATTCTAACTTTATCAAACTTGGAACTATTTAAAATAAAATTAATAAGGATATGATACAATTGAGACAATAAAAAAACCAACAAACCCAAGCAACAAAACACCACAAAACCCAACTCATGTATTGCTTGTATATTACTAACAATGGAATGAAAATGCAAGTCCTATTAGGTCTGTAACACTGCCAGGAAAAAAAAAAATAGTAGCCAAGGAGAGAAAAAAATAGAACTGTACCACGTTTCCAGTCATTGATAGTCCTCCAGCATACTGTGGTGGTGCCAAAGAATACCCAAAAGCTAAAGCAGTTTGAGATGATTCATTTAAACTAATGCCAGGCATATGCAATGCTCATATCTATGTCTAAATTACTTCATAAGGTCCTTTTGATGGCCAGTGTGTACAAATAAATGTTCCTGGGATGTTATTTGTTTATGATGTTTTGGATTTCTGTATTATTAATTGTGTTTTTCTGCACAGTGGCCATGTTTTTGTCTGCAAAGATACACTTCAGGGACTGATAAGACAGAGTAACCTGTTTTTATAGAAGATATTATGATATTTAAAAAACCCACAAATTAACATACTAAAAGTAGTAAAACTATCTGGACTTAAATTTTCAAAGCCCACAGAGAAGGTTTTGATATCCAACACTCGAAAGTAATTTGCCCTCTTTGAAAATGAGGACTAATCTACCCAAAAGAAAAGTCATTCCATTATGTTCTGCCCAGAAAAAATACCCTTTTTCTGGCTAGTATTTTAAGACTCTCTGAGAAAGCAACAAATAGAATACAATAACAGTGAAAATATTGTAAGAATAGTATAAGAATTTTTAGAAGATATGTTTATTCTATGTCCCTCATTTTCTACTCACAAAGAGAAAAAGTAATAATCTTAGGGTACAGAGAGGAATTCTTGCTAATGTGCATATCCAATAGATCTCTTCATTACAAACAAGATCCACCTTTATTCCTTAGAAACAATATAGTCATTTTATTAGACATTTTTAAAGTAGTCAATGGACTCATCGCACCTATCATTTTCTATCTGTCTTAGGCACTCTCCCTCCAGTGGGTCTGTTCTTCCCATCACTGTTGCCAACACTCAAAACTTTACACATATTGCATTTTATTTCTCTACTCATTGTTCCAGATGCTGACTTTGAAGCACCACTTTATATACCTCTGGGGTAGTTGAGAGTTTAATCTTCTCATCACAGCCCCATCCCTGACTATTCACATCCTTCTTGCTAATGAAGCAAGTTAATCTCCTCAGTGGATGCAATGTTACTCTCAATTTAAATTTCTGGATACAAGCTGGAGAAGGGAAGTAAGAAACTCTGACAGACGCTCACTTCCTCCACTGATGCTCTTACAGTTTTATCAGGGAAGCTGAAGCATTTGATATAGAAGCAGCTAGAGCCTATGAGAGATCACTGGAAAACATAATCTAGTTAAAGCCAGTTTGTGTCACTTGAAATCACAGACACACTGGACCTGAAGAAATGCACATTTCAACATGAGCCCTACATGTAAATGTAAGAGGATGAGAGATTGGCAAGGATATCAATCGAGAAGACAATAATATGTACTGTAAACACTCGGTTAAGATTTTTGGCCTCTTATTGGCACATTTCAGAATGAAATGTGCTGTGAAGTGAACAGTAATCTTGTTCCTATTGAACATAACAGAAGATTAACCACATTGATTACTTTCAACAAGCAAGCTCACTTTAAACTAACAGCTAATAAAGATGATGATTTCAACAGGCTCCTCTGAAAACTGAAGAAAACACTGAAAATGTAAAAACATTTAAACACTGATTTAGGTACTGTCCTCTGAAAGAATGAACTGAATGCTAAACTACTTCCAATTACTGGCTGAATTGCATTAGCAGATGGTAGCTCCCATTCATTGATCTTCAGTGTGCTGGGATATGGTAGCAAAAACATGACAGAATCTTAGTCTTAAAGAGGCTAAGTAAGACAAAGAGAAAAAAATGTTAGAGAAAAGAAATCATCATCAGATCAGGAATTTATATTTATGAAGTGTGGAAGTACAGAGCACAGAACTACAGTCTTCTGGTTCTCCAGTTAGTTTCTAGAATACAATAATGTTTCTAATTCAAAAATACCCCTCACAAAAACAAAACAAAACAAAACAAAACAAAAACAACCAAACAAAAAAACCCAACCCAAACAAAGAAACTCACAAAAAAAAAAAGCAAACAAACAAACAAAAAAAGAACAAACCCCACCCAACCAAACCAAACCAAACCAACAAACAACAACAAAAACCCCCCCCCAAAAGGGCATTATCTGGAAAGATTGTTTGTCAAATAGGCTCTTAGACAGGAGCATGGTATTACATTTGATCTTTATTGAGAGGTAAAGAAAAAGTGATAGAAGAATCAAAATGTTATTCATCTAAGTGACCATATTCCTTATCTTAGACCCACTATTTACAAGAGTTCTGAATAGACTCCCTACCCCCAGTCCTTCCCTTACCCCTAAAGACTTGTACTTCACAGCTGATGTTCAGTGTAAGCTAAACTTCTTTCGGTAAAAAATAACATGATAATATTATGCTAAATAGTTCTTCATGGAGAAACTATTTCAGAAACTGAGTTTTGTACAAACTCAGTGTTTACCAGGATGCAGGATTAGTTATTCTGAAGAACAAATGCAGAGGGAACAACAATTATAGTCTCATCAATAGAAGAATCAGAAATATCTTCTGTATTTGGTTCAAAAAATCTTTTACATATTGTGTGGACAATTTGGTGCTCCTCTACTTTGTGCTAGTTCCGTGTCTTAGAAAACTTGCCAAGTAATGACATACTGGCATTTGCAAGAGTGGTTGGATATCTGGCAAACTGCATATGTTTGAGGAATTTGATTCAGCTTTAACTTGCAGCTGCTGCATATACAATCATTCTGCTGTGTTTGTAGGTCTCTGATGTATGCAAAAGACTGATTATAGTTTGGCACAGCTCCTGGTGATTTAACCAGGGGGACATTTCCCTTAATCTCACCTGGCAGTGAAGTTGCAAATGAGCCACAATATTTGAGTCTTAGCAACAGTGGTTTATAATCAGCGATTCCAATTATGGGATGAGGGAATACTAATTGACCGCCAGCTGTCAGAGCAAATGGGGAAGAGAAAGTTATTAACTTTCTGTCTTGACCCTCAAAAATGTAATAGAACAGATAGAGGTGGTTTTTTTCTCTTTTGGAAATAAGAAGACAAGATTAAAATGATCTTTTTTGTTTGGTGAAGAAAACATTACAATTTAGTTTATCTAAAGAAATATTTGGGAGGGACTGAATATGACTGTGGCAGATCACCGACCAACATCCAAAATCCTTTTTTAACTGCTAGATGTGTAAAAGCCCTTTACTTATATTTTGAATACAGTTGCTTTACATAGAGATACATTCCTGATGGGAAAAATATATAAATAAGCCAATGAGTAATTAAAAAAAAAAATATAGAATACATCACCATGAATTTTCAAAATAACTTGATCTGATGTGTGAACCAAAAGTACACATTTTCTTTCCACTATTCAGTTTTATGACCATGAATTACTCATCTCAGTGCCTTAAGTCTGTGTATAGTATGAAACTTCTTTTACGTATGGCTGTTTGATTACCTAAGCAATCTATGTTTTCCATTTTTTCTTCTGAAACTATCTCAATTTGTTTTACAAATTATATCAAACTGTATCTCCTTTAGTTATTATATTGCCTCATGGTATTTCTACTTTCCATACTCTCTCCTGCACCTTTCCTGTGATATGTCAAAATATGTCTTCATAAAGTAAGCCAAAATTTTGCCTCCTGAATATATAGTTCTTACAAAGAAATCCAACCCACTACAAATGGAGATTTTAGCTCAGTTTCCAACAAATCCCAGACAAACAAAAATGCTTCTCATTTTCACAATGACTGAAGTAATTCAGTTGTTTTAATAACTGGCATTAATTTGATTTGATGTAAAATTAGCATTAAATGGTTCCATTGGATAATTGCACAAAAAATAATGATAACATTGCATAAAAGGGAAGTAGAAATAGCTCTACTGTTTCAATGGAAAAGTTTTTTGAAAAAAAAAAAAAAGCCACCACCATTAAAAGTACTTCTCCTTTAAAACATTTGTAAAACAGAGTTGCCACATAGACTGTTCTACAGTTTGGTGAAAAATAAATATTGAAAGAGAATATAAAAATTCTTCTTAAAACCACAAAATTATAGCTATATCTTGCTCATAAATAAAGGGATTCAGATGCTGATTTGTGTTTATGACATAGAAATAACAAGGTAACAGCAGAAGGAAGAAAAAGAGGTGATGACTTTAGACTTGATGATTTTATGTTGTGGGAAAATATTACATATAATTCAGTATTTTTCTTCTGCTTTCCAGTACATGTAGTGGGTTTTTGCACCCTCCACTGAACACATTTCTTCATACAGATGTACAGTTATGCAAAATTAAGGATATGTAGGCCCTCTTAAAAAAAGTAGTCAGCAAGTGTCAGAGACTGGAAAGAGTGGTCTGTCTTGAGACATCTTGAGATGCTTGGAATGTGTGTAATAGGGGGTGGGTCAGGCCTTTTTCTGGTGAGGTGGTGCCCTGCTCCCCATACCCCCCAGCCAAGCAGTTTCTGTCAATCAGAGCACTGGAGGCAGCCCCCCAGTGCTGCCTAACCCAGCCCCTGAAGTGACCAGAAATCCCACCTGGGAGGAAGGCCCATGGTGGGACAAGGGTTTAAGAAGGCTGACCACAAGGCAAGACCATTGATCTTTAACCCTCCCTTCAGCTTGAGGTTTTACCTCTCTGGAGCCCAGGAGTTGATAGATATATGTCTATTTTTCTATGTCTTTTCATCCTGGTTTTCTCTCTTTCTTCTTCTTCTAACTCTCTTTTCATGGAAAAGAGCATTCAGTTGGTTTAAAGGTGCTAAATTTCATGGGCTAAGTTAATACTATGATAAGTGCTTTATGTAATTTATATAATATCTATATAATTTGCAAAAGTTGTTTGATTTTCCATAGTTTGCCAGTAAGCTTTTGTGTAATTTTTACCTCTTGAAAATATCTGGTTTGTATTTCTCCCATGCATCTACCCAGAGAGAAGGAACTTTTGTTTAGGCCATACATTAAGTATCCAGAGTATAACAACAAGCTATTGGTCAGGATCTAGGGAATTAGGATACAGAAGGAAAGTCAGCTTTTCCAAGTTCTTTGTTTTGATTCCCTTTCTTTCTTCTCTATTTTTAAGAGTTTTTCTTTGAAGCAGATAATACCTCCTTTGTCTTTAGCCCTTCCTTTCCTTCCAGTCGTTGTAGTCCTATATTTTCTTCTCTTTTATTTGAAAGTAATATATCTTACTATGAAAGCTACTGTTGTCACTTTTTGTGTGTTTTGAGTTCAGTTATAGGTTGATAATTGTAACTTATTCTAACTAAATTTTTGTGGCTATGGTGTATTGACTGGCCACCAAAGCTGCTCCATCATTCCCTTCCTTGGCTACATAGGGGAGAGAAAACACAACAAAAAATCTTGTCTTGAGAAAAGACAGGGACAGATTACTCACCAATTGTCATCACAGGCAAAACAGAATAGATACAGGGAAATTATGTAAATTTACCACAAATCAAATCAGAATAGGATGTTGAGAAGTAAACCCAAATCTGAAAACACCCTCTACCTACCTCTCCCTTTTTCCCAGACTCAACTTCACTGATACTTTCTCTACTTCCTTCTCTCAAGCAGTAGAGGGACTGGAATGGGAGTTGCGGTCAGTTCATCAGACATTGCTTCTTTTGCTCCTTCCTCCCCATATTCTTCATCTGTTCCAGTGTGAGGCCCCTTCCTTGAGAGACAGTCCTCCATGAACTTCTCCAACATGAGTTCTTCCCAAAGGCTGCAGTCCTTCATGAGCAGCTCCAGCATGGGTCTGTTTCACTGGGTGAAACTGGCTGCAATTCTTCAGAAACAGGCTGCTCCACTGTGGCTGCTTTCCATGGGATCATAAATCCTGCCAGAAAACTTGTTACAGCATGGCTCCACTTTCCATGAATCAACAGGTCCTGCCAGGAACCTGCTCCAGCATGGGCTCTCCACAGAATCATACTCTCCTCTGGGATTCACCCACTTGCTCAGTGTGGGACCCTCCATGTGCTGCAGAAGTATCTCTACTCCAATATGGACCCCCATGGGTACAAAGGAACAGCTGCCTCACCATGGTCTTCACCATGGGCTGCAGGTGAATCTCTGCTGTGGAACCTGGGGCATGTCCTCCTCCTCTGTCTTCACTGACCTTGGTGTCTGCACAGTTGCTTCTCTCCCACCTTCTCACTTCTGTCTCTAGCTGTTGTTAGCAGCAAACCTTTCCCTATTCTTAAATATGTTGTCATAGAGGCTCAGCTTTGACCACTGCTAAGTCTGTCTTGGACCCAGCTGGCACTGGCTTTATTGGACTTAAGAGAAGCTTCTGGTATCTTCTCACAGAGGCCACCCCTAAAGCTTCTGCTGTTACTGAATTCTTGCCACGTAAGCCCAGTACAGTTTGGAAGAGGTTACTCAGAGAAAAAAGTAGACTGTCATCATCTCTGGAAATCCAAATTCTGTATTAATAAGGAATGCATGAAACTGAAATTTGAAACAGAGATTGTTCCAAAAACTAGAATGAGAAAATTCTGCTTGAGGAACAACATCAGATTCACATAAATAATTAAAGTGTGTTTGGTTTTACATCTAGTTAAAAAAAGAATTTAAAAAAATCTTCCTTTATTTTTTGAGATTATTTGTTATAACACTGAGCATTTAGTAGTTAAAAAGTGCATTTTTTGGATCTGATGAGCTCTAAATAGCAAATAGAATATCAGCAACAGCAAAACAGCTGTTCTGTCCATTAAGCCATTACTGTTGCTATTTTCTTCTTGCTAATCCAGTTAATATTTTCTTAGTTATAATTTGCAAAACAGAATTCTAGAAGCCTCAGGGTTCAGCTAACATATAGCATAATCCATTCATTTAACATGGAGGTTGTCCAGCTCAGAGGTAATGCAATAAACATTTATAAAAATATTCCTGCTCAAATTTCTGTGAAATATGAATGAGTTTGGATCTCAGCCAGCTGTGTAGAATAGTACACCAAATTCCCTAGAGTTTTAAGATTTTAGGAACAACTGCTCCAGTTTTTGTTATGCACTCAGGAAATAATTACTAAAGTTGGATCTACTAATGGTTTGATTCCCTTTCATCTTAAGTTTGCTCTTCAGATACTGGTTGTCCACTATATTTGCAGTAAAATAATGATGGAGAGAATGGATTACAAAACAAAATATGTCAGCAGGTAAATTTATGATGAAGAGTTAGATAATTGCTGATTAAAATAGTTCAATAAGTATGGTAAAATTATGCATGTAAGAAAATATGGCTTTATTTTCAGAGAGTGCAAGTTTCCCTGCCTTTCAATTATGTCAACAGCTTTCTTGAGTGATTCAGCATTCTGAAAGCCAAATCATATTTAGTTACTGGAATGTAGATTTATATACAGGCTTTTGGGAACAGTGTACAAAAACACATCTTGTAAGAACTCAGTCATCTCTATTTCTAGTCTTTGTGATTAACATTATTTTTAATGCTGTATTTCTCACATTTTTATTTCACAAATTGTACGTAACTGGGGCTAGGATTGAATTAATTTCAGCTATCATTATGAAACTGACTGAAATGCTTAAATGAGATCATAGATACTTCTCAATCTGGAAAAGGGAAAGACTTCCTTTTTTTTTCCATACTAATAATGGAAGGCTTCAATAGAGAAAATGCAAGATGTAGAACAAAATGGTAGATAATGCAAACGGTTTTGTTCTTCCTTTTCTCCTTCCCAATCATGCCTAAACCAAATTACATATTCATCATGTACAGTTGTCAATAGCTGAGAATCCTGTGGGTACTGTTCTAAGATGGCAATCTTATATTTATTAATGAGTATCTCTCTTCTAATAACACACAAGATGGGATTAAGACATAGGATATTTTAACAAATGAAAAACATGGAAGTAAAAATTTAAACACTCCTTAAATAACCATCAAGATTCCATTTTCAAAATTCACCTGATATTATACGGCATTCTGACTACTGACTTCCTGTTCAAAGATTCCAAACCTTTACTCTTATTACTGATTCAAACAGCAGATGAAACCAAGGTTATAAGTCAAAAAACAGATTTTTTTTTTTTTNAGGTTTAAAGCAAAAAAAAAATTTTTTTTTTTTTTTTTTTTTGTAAGTAATATAGAAATCTAGGAGAAAATATGCTTCTATGCCTTTCTTCAGAAAGCTCTGTTCTGTGTCTTTAAACTAATTCTTCTAGTCTGTCTTACAATTCAAAAGCTGAGAAATACGAACTTTCTTTTTCTGCTCCTTTCTTGCCTGAACACTGAGTATTTTCCATCTTCCAGAGCTAGATCTTTTTCAGTGTTAAATAAGACACTAAACTTCCATGAAATCTGTGACATCATATGAAAACAGCAGAGACAATTTTTGTCTTACAGAAGCATGTGCATATTAAAACTGGGTTTGCTGCAAGGAGTGATGAGCACACAAAATGGAAATACAGTAGTGTCCTGAGTGGAAGAAATCCTAAAATATAGGCTTGCCCTTAAATCCATACAGAGATAAAATAACTAAAAAAGTAAGAGAAGTAGACAAGTTGTTTTTGGCAAGCACTTTTTGGTATTGGATAAATTTCATCCCTGTTTTTCCAGGAGAAACTTTCCATGAAGTGGAATTTCACTAATAAATACGTATGTAGCAAATTTTTTAAAGAACTTTGCTTATCTTAAAGGAAGATTATGTAAAATATTTCCTTTCCAATGGATGTTTGCAACAGAAGAGAATTTGCCATTTTCCACTACATGGTTAATTTCTTTTTTTTTTTTTCTAGTTATTAATATATTATGAGACTTTCCACTATTGTATGAGAAAATAACATTATTTTCTGGACAAACACTCTTGAGAGCTAAAGTAACAGCAATTAAATATTTGTAGAGAAGCAGCACATTGGTTTTCTATGAATACAGGTTCAGATAACTCATCTTCCCAGTTCACTCATGGGTTCTATCCCCTTAATTACTCTAATCTCACAAATGTTCATTTGTTCATTTGTTTGATAATGGGAATGGGTTAGCTAGTTTCCTTTGAAAAAACTCAACCCCAAACTGGACATGTTTGTAACATAGTTCAAGTCAAGCTCACCAAAAGCCTTATGGTGTCCTTCTTTCCCATAATATCTCAAAATATCTTGTGGGTTTTGCAAAGTCAAATGTCCCGCTACTTCCTCATATCAGATTCAAGGGCATGCAATGCAACAACTCAGTACCATTTTACAAAACCAACACTTTCCACATATTATTTCAAATAATTAGAAATGCTGGGGGGGTGGGGTGGGAATAATTTGATGGACCCTAAACAGTAATATTTTGAGGATGCTAGGCATGAATTACAGCGAACAGAAAGTAAATCAAGTGTTTCATATGCCATTACCATTATAGAGGTAGACACAAGCTTTAAAGAAGGCCTAGTAATTTACCTGGTCATAAACTCTTACTCAATCCTTGGCCAAAAGGCTTCTTATAACTGATGAATGACCCATGCATATATTCATAAGCAATAGTTTGTATCTACATGTCCTAAAGCTGTTGAATGGTGATTCCTCAGGATGTTAGCAGAGCTTATCAAATGCTTCCCAAGCTTTCATGTCCGGATGTAAGAGGAGAACAGAAGAACAGTAGTTTATGATGTCTTTTTCTCTTACATCATTATAATGCAGTGTTGCAGTATAGGAGCATTATGGTATTATAAACACTGGACACCAGCCCTAGGAAGAGCAGTTGCCAAAACCTATATAAGTAATGTTGTATAAATCAAGAGTGTATTTGACATGATCCTTTAGCACAAATGTGAGACAAGGAGATTTACTTGCTGCTACAGGCAATTCACAATTGTCTTGTGCCCTGGTACATCACGATATCATAGATCATGTCTTACTGGTTGAGTAGAGTTCAAAATTCATGTTTTACACCATGGCAGCAGCCATGTTTGCATTGACAGCCCTTACAGTGTGTAACCTAAAGCTTTTTCTGATTAGTTGACAGAATCTTAGCCAGGTACCAGTGCACAACAGAAATCTTGTTGAACAGTTGCCAACCATATGCTTGGTTCTCATCACTGATTTCACATCAAAGGAGAGATACTCTGAATTAAGTGGATACTCAACATTTATAATTCCACTGTGATACTCAACAATTATAATTCCACAGGTGGAATTATAATTCCACCTGTAGGCAGGTTCACTGTAGTCCTGCCTACTCTAGCAATACTGAGCATAGAATTTTGTGCAATAGTGCCATGGTTCCACAGAAGAGGGTTAATTACCAGATTACAAAATTATCTTGCCAGTTATGAACTGCTGAACAGGTATGCTATTATGCAAAATTATTCTAAAGAGTAAGCCCTCAGGCAAACATTCATTCACATAATCTTACATTCAATTGATGGTCTTGGACTTCTCTTGGCAAACCTGAGTTTTGCTAGCCCAGTTTTCAGTCCTTCCTGATGCTGCTGCTCCTCTTTGTGAACTTACATACACTTTCCCCACCAAAAAAATCCATCTCTATTCAGAGAATGTGTTTTGATTGCTGGATGCTTCCTAGAATCAGATCTCTCTGCCAGGGCACCAGATTTGTCTGTATGGTTGCTTCAGCCTAATCAAGAATGTAGCACTGTGAGTGGATGCTTAGTTTATATAGGAAGCATGTTGGGAGGCAGAGGCCTTGAAGCTGCTGATATATGGGACAAAGATGTGATCATCTCCAGGTCAGCTGAGATGCTTCACTGTTTATTAATTCTTTTGCTCTGGCCATTCAAATGAGTTTTCTTTGGTCCAAGCTGTAGAAACAACCCTCTTTAGTGTATATGTGTGCAACCCCATTTGTGCCATTTGGCCTGGACTCAGCCCTAAGACTGACCCATGGCTCCCTGTTATTTAGGGATTTATTATTACAACATAGTTGTAGTCAGCAGGAACAACATACTCCATTTCCCACCAATAGGTGTTTTGATCTTAAATGAATCTTAGAGGACATGTGGGGATGAAGAAGAGAGTAGCTTCAATGCAGGAAGCCATGCTCTAAAATAAAGGAGTTATATCATCTAATTGTGTGTATAGACAGGAGAAATGTTCAAGGCCTCAGCTATTGATCTTTGGCAAGCATACAGAAATGCAATTGAAATGAGTGGACACTCTTGGGCAGATTATGTATCCTGTTCAAATTGTGAGGTATTGAATTACATCCTAAATTAAAGTGGAGGCGGAATCCTTTGAATGTATCAGGAATTCTGTTCAGAAACAGAATATTCTTCTATGTGTCTTTTTTCTCTGTGTGTTGAGGGCATATCATCTGCTCTCAACAGCAAGTAGAACCCAGATAATTTCTGTGGCAGAAATTAATCAAATATAAAAAAAAGTATATAACCACAGCCTTTTTTTTTGCATATTGCTTCCTGGCTATATGAATTTCCCCTCTCACTGCAGCTGGTTCTGACGCATTTCCTTTTTTGTGCCTCCTTGTATCTCTGCTTCTCCCATCCAGTTCTCACAGACTTATTAGGCTCAACTCAAATGGCAATGATGCTGACAAAGCAAAATCTGTCTTAAGAAAATCAGATTTGACTTAAAGAGATTTTCTTCAATTTCTACTTTAAAATAAGGCTTGGTCTCTGTGACCTGTCTTAACAAATCTTGGTTTCTATTATCTTCTTTCTCTCTAAATTGCATTTTCACATTTTCTCAACTGGAGGACTTATCACATGTCAAACCACCTTGCCCTTCACACCTAAGAACATATAAAATTGAGCTACTTCTCAGTGCAGTGGAACAGTTGTCTCTAGATACCTCTCAATTTTCCACTGGCCCTTTACAAGTTACAATTCTGCAACTGTTTTCACAGCACAGGGTACAGTGGCAGCTTTGGGACTCCTTGGTGAAGAGATGTGAGATCATGGTTAGACCAAGGCGAATAAGGCCATCCAGTATCATGAAGTATTACACATAGCTATTGTGGAGATTTGGTCTTATCAATAGGGTTTTGTGAATGGGTGATTTTCATTGCTGAAAAGGTGTTAGCAAAAATATTTTAATATTATGTAAAAGTCCCAATTAATAAAGTTTTATGTCATGGTTCACACTATTATTTTACAGCAACAATCATTTCAATGATGTATCAAAACTATCAAGACAAATCAAAGTTACAAAGACACAAATCCTTTACCAAGGCACAAATCAAATTTACCCCACTGCAAGATTACGCATGATATTGGTTGATCTACTGTCAGTAAAAGATCTCTCTGCCTTGAGCAGTGACCTTGAGAGGCATCCCAGCTCAGGAGATTACTGTCATGAATGCAGTCTGCAAGAGAGCTCAAAGAGAGCTCACTGAGGCAGTCATACCTGTAGAATAAAGTGGTTGGCTTATAGTCCAATGGGAAAGGTATAGATGAGACTCCATGTACCCTTCTTTATGCCTTGAAAGCTGAGTCTTAGAAGATTCACCCATTATTCATGAGTTATTAATATAATCAGCATTCCAAGCTCATGTGTGCCAATGCTCACTGTATCTCTCTGCTCCTTTGTGGGTTTTCAGAGAACACATTGGAACTAGAGGTGTTCTTGACCTGGCCATGGCTCAGGTCTTTACCTGCTTTGGAGCCTGAACCCAATTGCCACTAGTTTAGTTAAGGGTCTGAATGTAAATGTTATAGATTAGAGCTTGTGTTGAAAGCTTATGCAGTGAGCTAAAGCAAAGAACAGAGTAAAGCATAAAGAGGCATAAATTTATGAGTTAATATTTCAAAAGTAACAAATAGATATTTCCCTATTTGAACAGCCTGAGGTGATCAGGAATTTTGCATAATTAGCTTACCATTGAATTTTTGATACTTTGGATCTCTCCCAGTTCATGGGCTTTTACAGGCAAAATCTTATTAAGGGCAAAGGGAACCAACTGAAGCTGTGGATCCAGAAATTTACTTTTGCCTAATTGAATTTTTAAATTAGTACAGAAAATTGTCAATGATCATACCCTTGAAAAAGTTACCCAAGAAAAGTCGCTAACACCAACACCTCTTCCCTGGTGTTACCTCTATCTGCCCGTGTTCCTGAGCTCTGCCACATCAGGAAGGGTAGTGGCTGCCACAGTGAGGGTCGATGCTTGGCACTCCTTGCCAGGAGGAGTGGAATGCTTATGGTGGGTTCAGCCCCCTTGGGCCAGGACCCGTCTTGGAACCCTGTGGATCTGTGTGTCTCTTGCACTGGAAGTTTCTTTTGGGGACCCCAATGGGAATTAGAAGGTGCCTCTTCACCCCATGACACAAAGGACTTTTTGCCTTACTCTGGGTTTGTCAGGTCCTCACTTGCAGCTGGTTGGCAGCCACTGGCAGCTCCCCATGAGCATGGAGGAACCAGCTCCAAACAACTTCAACTGGCTCCAAACCGCCAGTATCCACCCCACTGAGATGAATATCTCTCCTTGTGACATCCCTGCCCTTCCCCACTTTACATTTTTCTGAACTAGAAAGGCCACATATTTGACTTGCTGAGTATTGGCCAAGTGCATAAACTCCAGAGGGCAGAGGTCTCTATTGCCCATAGAAGCTCTGTGGAAGCTTCCCCTCCCAGTCTTCTGCTTTCTATCTGCCTCTGCAGACTCTGTGCAGGATCCTGAAGGCAAACAAGATCCCAGCAAGGGAATCTCGTAAACCTCAGTCTTGGAGAGTAAGTCCTCCTTCTTAGCCTTGAGTAGGCAAATATATCTTCCCCATCCACTCCTTGCTCCATAGCTACCAAGCAAAGAGGCCCTGATAATAACCAGGCTTGTCAGTGACTCATGGGAATGACAAACTACTCAGCTCAGTGACGCACTCAGGGTTTTTAGTTCCAGTGGTGTACTGCCCTGTTTGCAGGCAAGACTTGTAGAAAATGCAAGCATCTTGCCAGTTCTTTGGCTGTGATGGTCATAAGGACAGCAGAATATTTATAACAGCCTCCAACTCAGCATAAAAATACTCTTTCTATTGCTGGAATACCATGTAAGGAAAAAAAACCCAAACACAACAATATAAAACAAAGGCCAAGGAAAAAACCCAGAAGGAAAAAAGCTGCAACTAAACCCTTTTTAAAAGTAAAGGTCATGGAAAGAACATGTTTTCCCTAACACCTGTGGAATAAGCTCACTATAGAAAAACTTTCATGTCTTTCATATTTTCCTCCAGGTACCACAGGTGAAGGGCTTTCCAAAACATACATATAGCCTCAGTTTAGGCAAAGGACTAACACTGCAGTTGCAAATCAAAAATTCTGTACTAATTGTTCTTTAATATTTAGAGTTCTTCTGTTTCATGTATTCCTTATCAAATAGAGTGTTGTTAGGCATATATTTCCATAAATACAGCCAACTTTCATAAACTCTAAGTCTCTGTCAGGGCTGGATCCTCTCCAGTTTTAGGCAGATTTTGTAACACTGATTGTACTGTACTTAAGGAACCGTGCATCATAAGGAACCATATATAGGATGGGGACATGGACATGCTCATCATAACAAGAAATAGAAAACTATGTAATAGGACATAATGAACGTTCCTTGAGCTTATCCTTGGTAATAAAGTAAGGACAACTTTTATTCAAGATTTCAGATACCATTTTATGACACGGCCTTTCTTGACCATATCAAGTCCTGTGTGTTTTCATAATGCTCAGTTATTGCTGAGCCATTCCTACCCAAAAGCCTAACAGAAAAGGAAGTGTCCTCTCACTATGTGCAGGGAGGCTATCACTCATGAGAGCATCAATGAGTGTGTTTTCATTTTGCTTTACGATTGGCTGATGGCCATTTTTAACACTGTCATGACATGTTTTTTTTAGACTACCCTCAGAATGGTTGCCTAATTCCTTTGGCACCCTCTAAAAAGTGGCCCCTGATGCAACCATTGTTACAGTGCCCCAGTGTCTGGGTGCAACCCTACAAGGTTGTTATGCAGTATTAATGGGGCAGACTTAGCCCTCTGTGTGATGTTGCAAGGCATGGGTCTGCACTGTCTGCAAAAACTACAAATCAATATGAATTTTCTATCTCAGGGGAATGTGTGCATGTGATCAATAAGAAAAAACCCCAAGAGCCTGGAAACACCATGTGAACCTGCAGAAATGGCCAATGAGCTCATGAAGTGCAAACAAGACTTTGAGGTGTCACACAGAGACAGTGGGTGGTGCAGGAGATCTCCCCTTGCCCATGGCTTTGGATATGTTAACACTGCCTCTAAGACCATTATGGGATGCAGGCTGGTGCTGTATATGCTATCCCTGGGTCAACGACTAACCTGAAGTTATTTTTCAAAAACCTCTAACTGACTGACTGGGGAGGGACAAAAATAACATGTCACTTGTTTGCATCTGTGCCTGAAGTAGCTGAAGAACAGAAAATGGTCACGGAATTGAGAGCAGTGTGAAACAGAAAAAAGGGAAGAAGCCTGGAGATTATTGTTAAACAACTGTTGACATACCCTGTGAAAAAATGTCTCTGTATAGAGTTAAATTGACTCCCCAGTGATCTATTTTGTACCTGTGTGCAATAGCAGCATGTCAGCAGACATGTTTATATCACTAACTTTTTAAAAAAGAGGTTCATTATGCTCCTGGGGAGGTGAGAATCTTAGGGTATAAATCTCCTTTCTGAAGGTGATATAAGGTGAGTTGATAATCTGAAAAGAAACCAAGTGGCATTTGGTGTGTAAGTCAGGATTCTTGCAGTTTACAGAAGGTTACAAAAAAGCACTTAAAAATCCAAGGTGGTTGTAGCAGATGAAGCTGCAGAGTGGTAGATAGACTTACTGGATGTGTAATAGTTTTCCAACCAAAATAAGGGTATCATGTAAATCTTCACAGAGATTGAAACACTGATGAGCTTAATATGCTTGACCATTTAACTAGAAGACAAAACAGATTCTGACATAGTTGTGGCTTTTGAAACAATTACACTGGTATTAGGTCATTAAAGAAGTAATAATTTCATTTCAGTTTACAAGAAAGGTAGAACTTTCCTAAGGGTGCTTAGGAATTGCTAAAATGCAAATGATACTGGTAGTGATTTGACAAAAGTTTTTGCGCAGTCTTAATTGATCTCTGAAACTGAAGGGCGAACAATGTAGAAACCATTCATAACCAACTAACCAACACATAACTGCATGTATCCTGCAGCACAGTCCAAAGAGGTGAAGACTGCTGTTTTTTTTTGTCCCACCTGGATATAACATCTGCTCCCAGGTGATCTAATATTGGTTATTCTGATTCTTGCATCAGTTCTTAAAAGCTTTGATTCATTGAGAATCCAACTGTGATAAAGATTTCTGGTCTAGATTTAATGCAAATTCTCCACCTTTTCATTGAATTGCTACACTAGCTGATAATTCAAGATGGTTTAAATGTGTACCTAAAATACAGTTTGATTTTGTTTCTAAACCACTTCCAGCGACTGAATTTAATTAGCCTTCTGTCTTCTAGATTAAGAAGCCTTTTATTATCAAAAATAATTTCCCCTTGAAGATACTAAAATTCTTTGAAATTAAATTGCTTCCTAACATTTTCTTTAGTAAGTTAAGTAGATTGAGCTCTTTAAGTCTTTCACGCATCTGTGAGAACACAAGTTCATAAGAAGACTTACAGCAACTTTATTTTAAAAAAGTAAATGTAGATGTACAGGCATTGTAGCAATAGTGAATCAGATTTTACAGTTTCTTCCCTTTAAAGCTCTACATCCATTTGCTTTCAGAAAGTGCTCACTGAACTCGATGATTTTAAGACTTCCACAGTTATTTGTCTCTCTTTTTAAAGACTAGCATATTTTTCTAGATGATATTACTATCTTTTGAATATTTTTCATTTCATCACCTGTTACCTCCACGTTTTCTCTATTATCAGTTTGTTACAAAAATTGATGCTTTTAGAAAAATGTCTTATGATAAATTACACATTTTTGTGAAAGTTATTTTTCTCTATATCCATCTATGTATTGTGAAATATAAAACATATTCAACTCTGCATCATCACATATTCTTCCTCTTCAGTAGTAGCATGATATTTGCTGAAATAATGTTGATTTATTCCTTGGAGAAAGATGGAGAGACGTGGTAAGCAGTGGATTTCAAGTCATTTAGTCCAGTTGTGTGTTTGCTTCTAATGTAGCCATCCATCTTTTTTTACTGTCCAGGTACCCAATGCAATTTACAGTACATAGTAACTTCCCAGAAATACAGCATATTTGTTTTCTTAATGAACCATTGTTCTTCCAGTGCAGCAGATTAGCTACCAAAGCATGGAATAGCCTCATCTACAAATACATACAGACATATGCAGGTTAAATCACAGCTTTCAGATGCAAACTGAATGTATATAAATACTTTTCATGTTTTTGTTTTTTTTTTTTTTTAACTCTGAATCTAAAGGTAGTAGAATCACATAAATGCTAAGTAACTAAACATGATCCAGAATACTATAATAAATTCAATATTTTGTAAGTAAAGATCATTCTAATAATGGTCTTCAGATTCAAAGTAAATAATTTATAAAGCTCATTAATATTTGGGTCTTTCCCCTTTCTTCTATTTTTTTTAAATACATTTAAAGTCAGAGCATAATATTCTCTTGCCTTCAAAGACTATTCACGTCACAGCACTAACTGCTGACTTGCAGGTTCTTAAACCAAGTTCAAGCAAAGCAAAGCAGTAAACAAACAAAAATTGTTTTGATCAGAAGATAGCATGCATTAGGAAAAAAAAAGTCAAGGTAAGTGAAAATTCTACAGAAGAAACTCTATAAGAGAAGAAAAAATATATGTTTATTACTAGACAGAGTATTAGAGGCATGAATGGATAATGTAAGGATTGTTTGCAAAAAGAGTAAGACTAGATGCAAACATATTAAGATGACAGGGTAAAAGAAATTTAGAATTCACCTTATTTTAATTTCAGTATTTTTGCCTTTCCTACTTACGTGAAGGAGCCAAAGTGGGGTTTATTTTAATATTTTCCTTAAACAGTCTGGATCTTGGAATAAAGTGCTATTCCCTAATAGTTAGAGAAATACCTTGGTATTATAAAAGAAATTAAAATAAAATATCTTCCTATTTTCAAAAGTATTTATTATCACTCTAGATTAATATTTTGTATTAAAGTATAGGTCAAAGACAACAAAAAATCAATCCAAAAAAACATTGCAAGCTAATTTTTTCAAAGGCAAGGATTTAAAAATTACGATCAGGTCCCCAAAGTTGCATGTAATGCAAAATCCCCAAAGAATGCATGCAATCTTTTTTTTCTTAACATGTGACATTCAAATTTGAAGTTGTTTATCTTATAAAATAGTATCAGTAATAATGTTTAACTAACTTTCAAAGTAGATTAAAACAATTAGCTCTTCTAATTCTGTACTTCCTTCCAATAAGATAAACTTTTGTAATTCAAGTAAATGAGGATCCTAATTAACATTTATTTGTTCAATAGCAAGCAGGGAGTTTGCTGTGACAAAACTTGGTAGAAGCATACATGCTAAAAAAAATAAATCAGTATCTAAAAAACAGGAAAGAACTAAAAGCAAAGGCACGGGCTTTTCCCAGTTTCCTCAGTCACAATGGCAGTAAAGTAGTACTGCCAGTTTTTAAAACATATAAAAGAACTTCTCTCTCTGAAGAGGATTATTATCTTTGGGAATGCCATTATTACCACAGAATTTACAAAGTTGTAGAAACACTGGTTGGAAGGAATCTTGGAGGTAAAGTACTGCAGTCTCCCACTAACTGTGGGATTGCACCAGATTAAGGAAGCTACAATTTCTTTTATGAATCTTGAAAATATTCATGAATGGAAATTGCAAAGCTTGTTGCAATGCCTAGAAAAAAAAACCAAAAACTTTTGTGAATATCTAATCTGGACCTCCAAAATCACAACCTCTGTCTATTCCACCTTGAAATATCATTTATATTATAAGAAGAATTTAACTCTGTTATTTTGGTTACTGCCCTTCAATTATTTGTAGGCCATTTGTAGATCACCCTTCAGCTTCTTTTTCATTTGTATGAAGAGACCTGAGTGCCTAAACCTCTTCTTGCAGGATGTGTTTCCCTAGGCTTCTGACCATCTTAGCATACTTCTGTCTGGACTCTTACAGCTTCTCCCTGTCCCTGTTTCTGGGGGATGAAAGCTGTGGACAGCATACTAACTTTGCTCTTCAAGAGAAGAAGCAAAGACATTCTAAAGACAATCAAGACCTTATAAAGAAGATTTTGAGAGAATCTAAGTTTTTCTACACATGATTAATTTCTGAAACAGTGCTGCAGTGCCATTGCATTGAAGCACTTGAACTACTAAAATGACTTAATATAAGGCCCTAGAAGTCTTCACCAGGCTTAGAATTATACAGAAGACAAAACCTCCAAACCCATATTTGAAATTCCAGGAGACTTAAAAACTATTAATATTTTAGTTATCATATTCTTGATTCAATCTCTGTAAGAGGATCTGTATGACATTTTCCTCTACAAGTATATTGGGAAATAGTGAGGTTCAACAGAAATGGAGGCTTATTTGTGCAGGTGGAATAGTCTATCTCTAGAGGACAGACACCATCTATCTGTCTAAAAGCAAGCCCTGATGCCTGATCTATCAAGTGGCACAGCTCTTGATTCACTTGCCCTTTTTTTTTTCTTTTTATGAAGTGAAATGTAACAAATCAACAATAATTTGGAAGAAAAAAAAATGCAGTTCTTTTAATCCAGTTAATATGAGAAATAAACAAACAAAAAAATCATGTCTGAATTCTGAAGAAATGCTGTACAAAAATTGAGTGGGAAACGCTGAAAAATAGATTCTTCCAAATTAACACAGTATTTTAGAGCTATTTCACTCTTTTCAGACTAGCATTTGAAGTACCATTTAGGCATTTCAAGAAGTCTCAAAATACATTGCTGCATATTAAAATTGTTTTCAGCACTTTGGCACTAGCTCTCTCATGCACACACTATTATTATTTTGCTGCTTATATGGGCTTAATTTATTCTGATTTTCTTTGTTTCCTCATTTGTTTGAAAAAATATCTATTTTAGGGAAAGAAATTATAATATGATATTATAAACTGTCCTTGCTTGTACTGGGAAAAGACAATGATTTGATTATTAGTGTTTTTCAGGCACATACATTTTCTGTGGATCTGGTTTAGTTAAATAATTAGACCAAATAGGCCAAAGTTTTCAATTAAAAGGCAGAATTCACAGCTGTTTTCTGTGGTTCTGATCATTCAAATACATTGACTACAAAGTGTTAATTCCTTTGGGCAAATAATCTGAATAAAGTTACTTATGTTACACATCAAGGCCCAGGGTGTTTAGTGCTCATATAAGGTGCTATTAGAGCAAAGAAAGGAAATTACCTCTTTTTGCTAATACTCAAACGATAAACTACAAGTACCTCAACTCATTCATGACTACTAGTTATAGCACAGCTCATTTGGAAAGAGTGAGCCATTATTTCATCTTCATAATGAATGAGAATGTCAGATTAATATACCTGTATATAGTTATTGTGTGCTGCCAAAAGCTAATACTCATATTAGGCAGGTTCAAGAGTCTGTAGTTAATGTTACCACAAAATTTCTTTTCCATCTGAATAAAGCTTTCTTGGACTAAAGCCATAAATTGATCTGAAAAGCAATACTGTTTTAAAGAGTTATAAAACTTAAATAAGTCTAAAATATTTAATAAGAAACAGAGATTTGAAAAACCGTGATGCATCACAGCTGTAGGATGAGGGCATGAAAGGTGTACTATCCTTTCACAAACACTCAGCATTTCCTGCACATTTGCTAATAACCAGGTATGTCTAGTGATGAAGGAGCAGGGTCCCTGTTCACTTTCCAGATAGCCCAGGATCCAGACAAGCACAGGAATGGACAATATTGACAGTCTAGGCTGCTGGCTGTTTTGTGCTGTGGGATGCTGTGAAGGAATTGCCATACATTAATGGAGAATTTTGTTCCCTTTTCCCATAAAGCAAGCACTACTCAAAACACCAATCACCTACTGTTATTTTTAGAGCACAAAATAATAATCTAAGGAAAGGTGTTCTTTAAGCATAGCAAGTAAAATTTTCTGCATGAAAATAAAACTGTCAGACACTAAAGATTGCCCATGTATGCTGAGCCACTCCTCTCATCTTGCTTTCTATTCCAAAAGCTTTTAGCATCTTCCTAGGCTGAAAAACTCCTTGTAGTCCTGTCTTTGTTCCTGAGAAAGCTTTCTTTTCATGGTCTCTGGGACTTGGCTCAGGTTTGGCTTTCTCCCTGCTGCATACAGGCACTCTGCATTCCACAAGATACTGAAAATTTGCAGTCTTGCTGTGTCTCTCATCTTCCTTTCTCCTTCATTGAGAAAATTCCCCAGCCCGAACACTCTCAAAGGAATGAGAGACTGCAAGGAATGGGGGTCTCTTGTTGCCATGTGGAGGGATCAGAAGGTCAAAACCAAATTACTGTTATAGAAACTCAATCACATCATCTTTAACTGAGCATAACACTATACATGCAATAAGCTAGGAACCCATTAGTCAAATGATTCTATGTCTGACAAAAAAACCTTCACTTGCACCAGTAAAAATTTACTGTTACAAATAAAAAAGTACATCATAAAGAACTTTTTTAGTTTTGCAACATAAAATGTGGAAAACTAAAAATGTGTTAATGCAAATTTTTTTAAAAATGTGTGAAAATAGCAGACTTACAGAGAAGCAAAGACAAATTCAATTTTGTTGAGTACAAATATAAGGTCTACCTGATTTTAGGGTACTAGAAGTTTTTGTATGACAAACAATTTAGAGGATTAGTGTAGATGTCAGGAGTAACAGAAATACATAAAGCAATGCAGATTGTTGCATTTCATTCAGTGTTGATTACTCTTGGAATTAATTTAATTAGCAGCCATATAATAACTACTATTCTTTTTGTCTTAAATCTTCATTTTCTAGGAATATGTATTTGTGTAATAACTCCTTCCCATCTATCTTATTTATATTTCTGTGTTTATAGTTGTTCAAAGAAAGAAATGTAAAATATAGCAATGGCTATACATATTTGGGGTTTGGGGTTGGATATTTTGTATTTTTTCTTTTTTTTTGTGAAAGGTTTTTTTTTTCCATTTCTTTGTTTGCTGAATTCTTAATTACTGCAGATTTCTTTATACTAGCAGTAGAAATAAATATTGTTTTCTTATGAATGCTGTTGAACAGGCACCCATGCAAACAGACCTATTAAGCAATTGACAGTTTGTTACATTAAATTTTAGATGTCTTTTCTTGGAAGGATTGATTTATGATGGGGGGTGTCTTGTTTGGTTTTGTTTGTTTGTTTGTTCTAATTAAAGAATGGGAACACTCATCAGCTTGATTTTATTAACGCACAGGTTTTACCTGGACAAAATATATTGATGAAAATAGAGTTACAAGGAAGGATTTAGCAGTTTTTCTCCATAGCAAAAGACAACTAATTACTCATAAAGACTCAATTTCCATTTTTACTTATATTCATTTTAGTCTACTAACTTACAAAACATGTCTTGTTCACTACATAAAATTTTTCCCATTAAAATTATTAAAATGTATGAGATGTGACCTAATATATTAAAAAGCTTCTTCACACACTGCATAAATTCATTAATTTTATATTAAAAAAAATAATGTTAAAAATTATTTTTAAAGCTTATTATTTATTATCATCTTGTTGAGTGAGTTCTGGACATCCGTTTTGACAGCAGTGGTATCGCGTTATTCATATGACCAGTTACACTGGATGAATAATGAATGAGAAACAGTCATAACAAGTAATTTGCTGACAACCCTTAGGCTGAAAATAACTGATTAAAGCTATTTTGGGAATACTGATCTGTAACAAGAGTAGTCAGAGGAATCAGGATGATTTTGTGATTGATTCAGAAATGAAACATATCTATCATTCACAAAAACCCTTGGGCTTACTTTGCGAGCTTGACCATTAGTCTTTAAAGATTTTTCAGGCTCATTTGTGACAGGAAGAAATTGCATTTCCCTGTGCCTTGCTGGGTTTTTGATTGGTTTACATACATTCCCCCAAATCATCTGTTACAAAAAAAAAAAA
>VXBR01011320.1:889371-903393 GCA_013400215.1 Cisticola juncidis
AAAAAAAAAAAAAGAGGGCAAGAAGAAGAAACAGGAACCACAAGGAGCATAAAACCTGGAGTTAAGCCCATCATTTGGCAGTAAAAATGCATATTTCATCCAAATACCACAGCATTATTGTTTGGATAGTATTACACAAAATTACAGTTGTTTATTTTTACACAAAAATATGTCAATCCTACAGGGAGTGCTGCCAGGCAGGAGGGTAGAGGAAAAGGAGGAGGTGGGAAATGATATTGGTTGCTGTGGAAATCAGTATCATTACCATGATGCTTTGAAAAAAACCACTGAAGGACCAAATTTTTATATAACTAAAATTGCCTTTACATGTCCAATGTTTCAGTGAGATGTCTGTGATAAGATCCATATAGAATGTTGATAACCCAAAGAAACGTGGGATATTTCCACACCATCAGCAGCTTCACACCCCCACCTCATCCACCCCTAATATTTTGAAAACCAAGTTTGCTTTTATTATTTTTTGAGATTTTTGATTTATATGACTAGATAAAATTGCATTTCAAACAAGAAAGGCTGAGAAAATGAATGTTAAATGTGAGAAAAAAGGTGAGCTGTCCATAAGAACTGAAAGTCTCTCATATCCAGAATGTCTGGAATGTACAGATTTGTTTTCTTAATGCCTCTAGTGCACTCTAGATTAAATACTGCTTTTTTTAAAGCAATTTGTCTTTGTGTTAGCTGAGTTATTTGTCAAAGTCTTAAGTAAAATAAATTATTTATCTGTCAGTTTCCTTAAGATTTTTTTGTTTGATGTTATTAAGAACATTATGGAGTGTCTCAAATAGGGAACAACTATTATATAATATTAAATTCATTAACATCTTGGACATACTCAGGTTTGAAAAGCAGCCCAAGGAAATGAAGGCTGAACTTCTGAGTGAATCCTGATGAAAGAAAGGGTATAGCCTGTATTGTATGATATTCAAGTTAAAAATCAATTCATAAATTTTAATTTAGCCTGAGTTGTTTAATTCATTTCCAACATGAACATTTCAGTCTGCATTTCAGTCTTTTTCATCTTGTACACATGAAATTCACACAAATACATTAAAAATAATAAATATTTATCTTTACACAAAAATCTGCTTCTCAGAATCACTCTGGGATAACACTAGAGTTTTCTACTCATTCAAAAATGAAATACTTTTCCCCCAAAGCAATGGAAATTCCCTTAAATACTGTCATAGATCAAAAAAAAAAGAAAAGTAGATTTTATTTTGTAAGATACATTATTTTCTCCAATTTAGCATCTGCTCATTTTCTTTTTTTTCTGTATTTCCAGGTTTATAAGTAAACACATGTAGGTTATCAGATGAGATAAATGCCAGGTATAGAGCGGTGCAGATTGTTTTCCATGCTATAAAATACATTATGGAGTTTGCATTGAAATATCAAAGGTTTGGAATGTATTTTGCATTTTCTTTGAGGCAGGCCTCACAACAGAGTGTGGCTTGCAGAGATAAGCTAACTCTGCTGGAGCACATCAATCCTGTACAGGAAAACCAGGGAAAGGTTGCAACATCTCAGTCAGAGATGAAATGGGAGCCATTTCGAACTAAGCAAGTTAAGTAATTTCCAAGAATGCTGTTTCTTTTTCACTTGAGTGTGTTTTTTCTTCCGGCTAAAGAATATTGATTTAAACAATTTTATATAGTCCATAATGCTGTGTCCAATGGAAGATCTTGCCTTGTGAATGTAAACAGATAAATATAATTTTATAGTTAAGATATAAAAATACTATCATTTATTCATACTTCTGGAATATTATTTTAAAACAATTAAATATTAACACTTACGCTGGGGTAAAAAAAAAAAAATGTTGCCATCCTTAGCTCATTGTTACATTTTTAGTTATTCCTTTTCTTTTATAGACAGATTGCTGGAGGAAGAATCTGGAGTACACAGTGTGCCTCAAAGATGTGAAAAAATATTTTAATGTTGGTACATTTATGAGAGATCTATGACACTTCAAGGGAAAATTTGTTTTAATATATCACCTTTTGTCCTGTTTTCAGTCACTTTGATATTGATATTTGATAACATATATATAACAGGATATTGATATCCTGTTATATCATTTCTGGCCAGGACTGCAGTGAGACCTTCAGTGAGGAAATTCATCACCATGTGCCAGTCTGTACTGGATTCTACAAAAAGGAATCAGGTAGACAAATTTTGTTTGTGTTCAGTTTTCTCTCTCTGTTTAGCTTTGTTATAAATAGTTTCTAATTTAATGGAAGGTGCCAGATTTTAGTGTACTTTCCATATTAAATTCAGTCTTTCTTTCACTGATATATGATTTTCAGAGAATTCTAGACTATATTCTGGTTTATAGGCATTACCTTTACATTGAAAAATCAGCTATTCGATCATGATGTGGTAGACAATCATTATACATGAAAAATTTGTTAAGAAACATTTTCTTCATCTTTGTCTCATAGAAATACTTGGTAAAATCCTCCTTGTATTCCTTTTATTGTCTTTTACATTCACAGTTGTTGCCTTTTTGCCCATGAAAGATTTTAAGAAAACACACAGCCAACCACATCCATTGCCCAAATTTTTAAGAGCTGTATTCCAAGTGAAGTGCACCAGATTCTTTAACATGTTACTGTCCAATTTGAAACAGTTTGGCTAAGAAACCTTGCATAGGTCTTTAATGTTTGAAAGGGCTGTGCTTGGTAATGTTGTCCTTAGCAAACAACCATATCTCCGTCACTCAGTAAAAAACAGAGGTACACCTCCACATCTAAGACTTTTTCTGCTGCATGCCACTCCCTTAGGAGGTTTTGAATTAAGTCTACTTAAAGGAATAATCAGTAACACTAGTATTTTGGTCACCACATCAAAAATCAATTCAGCAGACAAAGATCTACATTCAGTACAGGTTTTGGTTTTGGATTGTTTTTAGTTTTTGTTTTTTGGGGTTTTTTGGAGGGGTTTTTTGTTTGTTTGTTTGTTTGTGGGCGTTTTTTTTGTTTGTCTGTTTGTGTGGTGGGTTTTTTTTTGTTGTTGTTGTTGTTGTTTTTTTGGGTTTTTTTTGCTTAGGGATTATTGTCACGCTTTTAGTTCAGTTAATATAATTTTTGAATTTCAACATGAGTTTATCATTCAAATGACATATTTATACAAAATCAAATCCAGTAGCACAATTCTCATACATTGTAAATGTTTCAGTATATTGATGATTGAAGAGTTTGTAGTTACGTAATTTAGTTTTTTTTAAAACATCGATATTACCAGTTTCCTAAATCTTCTGTCTCTTCAGGATCTGTATCTCTAAAGGCTTTCTTAAAGCTGTTGCCTACAAATTTCCAGTTGAACCCAATTGAGAAACATCTGTCATCTGAGATCTGAAAATATTTTGCAGATGGTCATCCTTTAATTTCAATAGCAAAATTTTCTTCAAATGTTGAAATGCTGTCAATAATATTAAAATAAGGTGTCTGCAGTCAGGAATCCCTGTTTTCAAATTGGGTTTTATTCTGAGTTAAAATTTTTCACAGAATTTTCACATGGAATTTCACATTGCCTCCTGACTTTCCACTGGATGTAGGCCCAGTCTGTATGGAGAAACTCAAATTTAAATCAACAGATTCTGCTTCAGTTAAGCTATTAAGCTATACCCTATATAACTGGCATGGGCTTTTTTGCTTATTTTCAAGTTTTGGAGTTTTGTGTGTGTGTGCATTTTGATTTTTGTGGATTTCCTTTTTTTTTTTTTTTATACTTCATAAGTAGTCTACTTAGAACTATACAGAGCCCCTCCTCTCAGCTTCCTCTTTGCTGTTTCATTTCTGTATCTCTGAAGAGTATAGTCCACATCATTAGTTTGGTAATGATTTTATAATTGTTTTTGTAATTGTTTGCAAATCTTAAAATCTACATGAGGACACTGCTAGCAAAATGTTGACATCTTTGCCAGAAAACACTGATCTGCATTGCACAGCTCTTATTTCCTGACTCCACATTTAGGAAAAAGGTTTAGTTCAGAGCAGCTGGAAGGATTGAGGATTCTAGCTTCACCAATGTGACTTATGTTTTTTTTCAGGTAACTTCTTTTTTGTTTTCTGGCAGCTGCTGCTTTCAGTGGAAACATTTCCTAGTAGTAACCAAATGGTTTAATGGAGTAATGAAACTAGTGGTTCAACAGCACACTGTTTATTAGCTTATTGATCAGAGCCAACAACAAAGCAAATCCAAACATACTGAAAGGTAGTTTTATACTAGCAGTTTTTATAACATAAGCATAATAAGAATGTTCAAATTAATGTAGTGGAAGTGCAATCTGCAGTGATTGGTGTATCTAAAAAAAAGAGTTAGAGATGTAGATTTAGATTGGTTTAAGTAAACTGAGGAATTACAGTGCCTGAAAATTAGACCCCTGCTATATCCAGAGAAAACCAAATAGTCTTATAACAAGGTGATAATTAACATGGAGAAGGGTAGTCCCAGAACCCAAATCTCCATCTGTTCTTTACAGTAGAAGACTCCTAGCTATGCTAATTTTTAATCTAATCTTCAATACAACAGTTACATAGTGCAAAATTTATAAATTAGCAGGAAATAAAGATTGGAACTCTATCTGATCTCCTTTCAAGGTGAGAGCAAAAAAATTACAATGAGTCTTTACTTATTTTCCTATTCTTGCAAGTTTTGTAATGCTGGCTACAAAATTGGCTGGACTTCCATCGTATCCTGGATTGACATATAAGGAAAAAAACAGAAATTAGCCCAGAGTATTATGAAGAATGAGTATCTGAAGCAGATGGTGCTTAGCCACTATGTGAAAAATTCTGGTTTTGATAAAAAATTATGTATCAGTTTGCATACTAGTTATGTCCATTTCCTTTTGCTGATACAGGTCAACCTTTTAATCCTGTTTCTATTAATATTTTTTTACTTTAACACCAACTCTTGCTGTCTTGGGAAGGTATTTTTATAGTCTAACCACTGTATACCTCAATTTCACTGAATTATTTCTTTGTATTTCATTTCATTTTCATTATAACATTCAGTCAAAGAACAAATCAGAGAGCTTTATATTATTTTAAACAAAAGAGTGATAGAGAATGGACAATAAGAGTGTGACTAGAGAGAACAAATACATAGAAATTTTAATGCAAGAAAAGTCAACTTTCTGACAAAATTGAAAATTGCTTCATACTGTATTTCTCAGTAAGGGGTGTATTAAAAGTCAGGAAATAGAATATATATTAATCCACAGGGTTTTGTAAGATTTAAAAAAGTAACTATATTAAGGGATAGATTGTAGTGTTTAGATATAAATCTGATCTAAGCCAATAAATTTTGATTCATTTTTAAAATAGTATCCACTAAAGCCCATGGTACTAAGTATCAAATGTGAATTTTCTCCCAAGATACATTTCTCAAAATAATTTCAGCTCATTTAAGAGCTATTTTCTGGGAGAAGGCAACAAATGAACATTTTTTTGTCTGCAGCTTTTCATTGTAATACTGTCAAGAGGCCATCAGGTTAATCTGGAACTTCTACTCTGTGGTTTTTCCCTTCCCCAGAGAAAAGACTACTCTGGAACAATGTTTGATCTGCACTTATGAATTCTAGAATGAAAAAAAACCCTTTATTTTATATTTAAAGACCTAGGCATATAGTTACATAATTTTCTTCAAGAAGGATCCTTAAATAGGATTTGAGATCTAAAAACTTCCAAATCTCAGACATGGCTTAGACAATTTGTAGATTGTGTTTTTATCTGCCAGTGTAGAAGTTTAAAAGTAATTAAGAAAAAACTATCCACAATTAGGTTTACATTACAGATTAGAAGGAAGAACCTGATGCTTTAGAGAATTGGTATCCATTTTAAATGGATAAAAACATATAATTTGAAATTATATTATGTATTCTTTCTGAACAAGATTATAAAAAGTAAATATTTTAATCTGCTACCACCAAAATTGTCCAACAAAATACAACATTCTCATTTTGAGGCCAGAATCTTGTAGGAAATTAACAATGGTTGCCTGGTCAAATCTCTGTGAAAGCCATTTAATTGAACTTTGAAAAGTAAATATTACTATGATTGAGATATAGCAATGTTTTTGTAAGTTTTCTCTATGTAACTCCATTCACCTTCAAAGTGAATTTCACACACTGAATAATTAGTGGGCTTTTATTTTGTTTCTCCCCTTATAGTGGACAAGTCAATAAACATTTTTTGAATCTTCTATCTATATCATTAAAGAAAACTCAAAAATGGTTATGGAAATCTTATATATGGCCAGGGGAAAGCAAGAAGCATAGAAGTGGCTAGACTTTTTTTTTTTTATTATTATTCCATGATACCCAAGTAAAATTAATGTCACCTACAAAAATACGAACTAGAGACTATAATTACATCTTTTTGTTCTTTTCTACTGTTAAAGTCACTCATTTTGCATATCACAGCACTGAGTCTAAATTCTTGTCAAGTTTACTGGTCTCCCTAATTGGAGACCTATAAACATGTTTTCTGCTAACATCATCCATTAAACTCTGCATAGTAAATAGACTAACAGCTATTTACAAAGTTAATTCAGGATGTGTAGGGACAGATGAGAAAAGGATAGTTCAAGTAAGCAATTCTTGTATTATTATTTTCTGAATTTTTGTAAAATCATCGAGTCCAAACCAGGCATCACTGTCTGGGCAGGAAATAATTCCCTTCCTAGAAAAGAAATTGCATTTCCTAGTTAAGCCTCAGAGCTATCAGGGAACAGTAAAGTTGAAAAAGTTATGGAGTGAGTGAGCTAAAACCTCATGAAATGAGAGGAATATGATCTATAACAGATAATCTGTTTCCCTGCCTGTTTTTCTGTTGTGATGCTAATAAAACCAGTGTCATCTGTATAAGGTAAAAAGAGTGAAAAGCCTGAATAAATAATAGCAAAACATAGATGATACCTATTTGTTCTCATATTTAAATATCCAGCTGAAAATAACATGTTTTGTTTTGGTATTTATTAATCATGATTTTGTGAAAACACAAAATAGTGAACAGAAAAAACTCCAAACTTTTCTCAAAACAGATACTTCTTTCATTATTTTTAATCTCCATATGATTTAGGAAATTTTAAATGGAAACTTGTGCATCTAGCATGCTTCCACTCCAAAACTTTTCCTGATAAATTGTACATCATCAGACTAACCTGATAATAAATCTGGACTAATACATTTTTGAAATTGATCATAGTTACATTTAGCTAAACATAGCTACACCTACACTAAAATGTCATGAAACTATAATATGTTAAAGAAACATGCTTCTATTGCCATCAAAGTTCAGTGAATATACTGTGTTTAAAAAACACTCAGATTTAGTATTGGATCTTTAATTTGTGATTGTCTTAAATATTTTTGTATTACCCTTGTGCTTACCATGTTCAGCTGTGCCAACACATTCTCTGTTTACTAGTAAAGATTGTTTCCCAGTGTAATACAATTCCTTCAAACCAGATTTCTTCAACAAATACATAATGTCCCAGATTGTATTCCCAGCACACTTAATTAAATTGTTTTCCATTTCATTCCACCTTGAGTCTCAAAGAATTATAACAGCTCAAGAGTATTTGACAGTACTCAGCCATGAATGTACCTGATTTTGGTACCTTAACCTTTTCAAAAGAGGTGATTTTGCTCACTCTATGCATTGAGATACTGTCTGCACACAATGACAGAAGATTACTGTATTTCTACCTTTAGCAGACAGGATATGAATGAGTAACTGTTGTCCCAATGCAATATACACAGAGGTGAAACATTTGCTTGACTTATGAATCAAGGAGCACTGAGAGAAATAGCAGGATCACAGTGTTTGGTTATAACTAACATATTATTGGTTTAAAATTTACCATTCTTATTGTAATGTCACAGAAAACTGCAATATATTATGACATAATAAACTGAGACAGTGACAATATTAAATTCTGAGAACATTATTCACACTATTTCGGTAAAGGTATGGGATTTTCCATCCAGCTTGCCATATGATCCAAGTTTAAAATGAAACTTCAGACTTTTAATTCACTAATGGGCAAAATAAATTAAATCTCCAATACATCTGTATGGTTTTTTGCCCCAATTCTTAGTCTGTGTGGTTTCTTACAATTTCACTGTGTTTGCTAAAGTAGTTTTAAATGACTTAGTGAAAAAAAAGAAATCTAAGTTATTAATTTAATTTTGTTCTTTGAATTAAGGAAAAAAATATGGAGTATCTGAATTTGATTCTTTTCACTTCAGTGAATATGAAGTCCTCAGTGTAATATACCATCACACACTACCTCTAATTTTAACAGAAGTTAATGCTTAACTTTACTAGCTAAATTCTTCTCTGTCTCCACAACTAAAGAGTTCTTCTCAAACCAACTCTGAGACTTCAGACCATTCAGACAAACAAATCTGTTTCATACAAGGCAGGTAAGCCTCATACAGGATTGACATAGAAGTCTGCTAATGATATTTATTCATAACTATTTTTTAATGAAACTTGCTGTGAAAGAAATCATGCCCATGACAGAAATACCAAATTTCAATAATTCCTGTTTTTTAAGAAGATTTTTTACTATAGATAGACAACTACAGAAGAATTTTATGTGAGGTATCTCACAAGCTTGCAAGCTCTTTCTCCATGCTCACTACAAAGCAAATGATAAAAAAATTACTTTTTAACCTGATTTACATTTTCTAATATACTGGAAAAATAAATAGATTTACTTGAAAGACTGCAAGAATTATGACAATACATCTTGCCAGAAGCATGTCATGTTCTCATTAGGCTTTAAAATTTGTTCTGATTACTTGTGTATCACTTGAACTTGTTTTTTTTAAAAAAAATCTGTTCCAAAATTAATTTTCTACATGCATTTTGAGATACCTCTTTTAGATTTAGTCCAATATTTTCATAGAAAAAACTTCTCATACATTTTTAAAGGTTTCTGTGAGTTACAGAATTCAACAGAGAATTTAAATGTGAGTTTATAGAAGTATTTTTCTTCATTAAGATTAAAATGTTTCAATTTCTCAATTGATCAACAATGTATATTTTATACAGCATAAGATTTTAAAAAAAATCAAACAATACAACATTTCAAAAAAATCCAAAACTTTAATATTGTAAAAAAAGTGTTTCAGTGGTTTGAAAACAAAACATTCCAGTACATTTTTTACTGTGGTTCCATGAGTGATGGACATTTTTGACTTCCTCCTACTCTAGTCAATTTTCCAAGTACCAGAACTTCCACCAGAGAACAGTTCCAATTTTCTGCTACCTTAATTTCCATAATTCTTAAACTTCAGATGTCCACTGGTGCAAAAATTAGGATTGGATAGGAAAATTTGCTAGGAATGCTTATTTAAAGAGATGTACAATTAATCTCCTTTTGTTCTTGCAAGATTAGGTGAGGTTAAACTAAAAGTAAGCTGTAGTAGAAGTAGCACTCATGGTCTACTGCTGTATCTGGTTGTTCTGTTTCCCCACAGTAACACCAACAAACGGATTGAAATTTGTTTGCTGGGAGAGATTAATTTTCAGACATGTCAGGCTGATGACAGAAGGAAACAGAAAAGTCATGTTGGAGGTGGTTTGAGGTGATTTAGAAGGTCTGTAATTGCCTTTAATTTTCAGATTTTGTCTTCAGAACACAGTTTTGCCAAGCAAAATTATTAATTTGACAATTAGTGCTGCTTTTTTCCCCCATATTTATTTGCTCTATTTTATACAAATTAGGTTTACTGATATTCATTCTTCATTGATTTCAATAGGTCTGATAATGTTTCTGTTGATATGGTATCTCATGAAGACAAATTTCTGAGCAATCCATGGTCTTATTTTACCTATTAAAGCACCATATTCACAGACGTCTTATAATTTCCCATGTGTTCTGTCTCTGTGCGCCTCAGAGGATTTTCTTCTTTTCCCTTCCATTTCGTTAGATTTTCATTATTAACTTTTTTTTTTTTATGGATAATAATTGAAACTGTTAAAAAGCCACTGAAAGAGGAAAAAAATGTCCTTGTGCAGTTAGATGGATATTGATTTCCATCCAGAAAACTGTATTTACAACTTTTTGCATTATGGAAGGTGGGAGTGCAGAAATTAAACTCCCAAGAATGAGATCTATAGAAGGGTAGAAAATAATGATAAAGTGCACACATAAGCATCTGCATTTCTTCTCTGAAGAAAAGCAGAGTACACTGAAGTTCTGCTCTTGAGATAAGTTCGTGTTTAGGCAGTGCTGTGTACTCAGACCTTGACAATTTCCAAGTTTCTTAGTGGAAATAGTGCCAAAGATGACTCAAGTAATGAAGAAATGTAAAAAAAATGTTGCAATTAGAAACAAACAAATAAGCAAATCCCAGTTCTAGACTTCTATAACAAACATTATTAAGCTGTACTGTGAGAGACTTTTAGGTCAGGAAAAATAAGGAAAATAATGAATTTTTGATTGGAGTGGTAAAAAAACCCCTCTCAGCTATTTTTCTAAACTAAGTTTGTAAGTAAGTAAACCACAAGTGCTATAAATTTGGAAAGACTGTTGCATATGAAAGTCTTCCAATTTTCTCTTTCTGGTACTAATGTTTTTTAGAGCGATTTAGAAGCAGCCTGGAGCATGAAGGGGCCTACAGTGCCAAAGAAAGCTGTCTACAGATGTGACAGACTAGAAGTAGTTGATCAGATAGCACGTTGGTCCTCATTCATCTCCATTTCCACTTTTCTGAAGGACTTCTGTATTCAAACGCCACTGTGGAGACATTTTGTATGTCAGCTATTTGCAGATCATCCTCTCTTACTTAAGAAAGATGGTTTCCACTGCCTGAGTTATGATAATACACTGGAGGCATGCCCATTCAAATCCTCATGCATATTTCTCACATGATGAATTTTTATTGCAGATTAGAAGTGACAAGAACAGGCTCTCTGCCTAAAAAATGCTCTCTATTCATTTACATATATATAACCCAAAGCCTTTCTTTTGTGAAATGGGCCAGTAAGCTACCACTTGAGTCCCTGTGCTTTATATACTTCTCTCTTAACAGCATTAACCTGATTGTATTATTACTGTGTCCTTAAAAAAAGGTCTTTATAAAGGTCCTGGAAAACATTCCAGGAGTCATATTTCGTTCCTGAGCACCTGGAGCAAAATGATTTGAATTTACAAGGTTTATTGATGAAGACTGGCCTGATCTAAGATGAATAGTGTATGAGGTGGAGTTTGGTTCAGTACTGTGTCACAGGTTTACTTCACTAAATGCCCATCCCCATCACACAGACCTTTAACTTGCACTCTGTAGTTCTGTGGACACTCATTACACATATTTCCTGAAAATACTCTTGCACCATATTCCCAGTGCAGTACATACATGTGAAAGACATTAGGATAGAAAAAAAAAAAAAATTCAAAAGACAAATGGAATCAAAACTTGTTTCACTGTCATTTCCCCTTACCATGCAAGCACTAGACTGCATGTGGTGCCCAAGAGGTCAGCCCAGTTGTCAGGGAACAGGGTAGGAGTGCTCTGGCTGTCTGGCCAGCACTTGGCCACCTCAGTGCTCATGTCCAGATGTCAGAAAGGATCCTGTGCAATCATGTGGAACACAAGGGAAGACAATTATCTCTTCATGTCCTCTGAGCTAGTGACCACATACAGATTTCAGCCATTCCTTTTTCTTACCCTTCCAGAGCTGGCACTGTTTCTATCCTGGTACATATATGTGAGCCAGTACTGTCCAAATCCATGTGTTCTATGAAAATGCAAATAGATGTGCAGGGCTGCTGAGGACTTGCTAATCCAGAAGCCACTGACACAGGCACCAATACCCTTTCCATCTGTATGCTCCTGCTGGTGCTTCCACATAAAGAAATTTCCATTGATTCTCATTCCACACCAATCTTAGCCTTTCTGATTCAATTATTTATATCTTTATAAGAACTAATTTTTTTTTTTTTTTCAAACAGCAGTGATGAGGTTATTTAAATCCTTCTGCATCAAACAACCTTGTCAGGTCTATGTGTGATTGGGGAACAATCCTGCAACTGAAAGATGAATAAATTATATGTCTGAAGGCTCTGAAAGTGCTGAAATTTACTTGTCTTTTGCTAAACGTAGTAAGAAAACTGAATCACAAATCATCTCATTTATAACTGTACTGTTGAAGTGATGTACCTGTTTTTCCCTAGAGTGGATCCTGTAAGAAACCTAGTAAATATGCCATCTGAATAATAAATAGAAAGGAAATAGGATGTAATTCAAAATGACAGTGTAGATGTACTGGTAGCACATATCTACTTTTACTTGCTGATATGTGTTACAGGGCAATTTAGGTCTCTAGTCCTTCAAGTCCAAAACCTCTTGTACCATGTTCTCATCATTCTCTAGATACTGCACATATGTGGGGGGGAAAGAAAAAGAAAAAGTGTTTATGAAAAGAAAGAATATATGAAAAAGAGGATTCAGTATGAGACATTATATCATGTAATTATGAAGTTATGACCAGGACTCTCATGTACACCTGAAACTGGTAAAAGAGAGATAGCATGAAATTTCATGATCATACATATTAAAAAGATATATCATGGAGAGATAAACAGAGAGATAACATAAATGCTATCCCATACAATGTACAGTTAGATTAGGCTAATAAATTAAAAACAAAACAAAACAACAACAAAAACAAAACAAACAAAAAAAAAACCCAAAAAACAAAAACAAAAACAAAAACAAAAACAAGCAAAAAAATACCAGCCCCAAATGCACAAAAACACAACAAAATTCCTAAATGAATGAATGAAAATAAGTAAACTATGTCCAACCTCCCTTTTGTATTGGAGATATCTGAATTACCACGAGTTTGATTATTCAATTTTTATTACAAAACTCATCACCACAACTCTGAACCTAAGAAAAAGTTACCATGTCAGAGTGAGCTTATTTTTAAATGTCATTGTTAAAGAAAGGGATTTAAAGTCACTGTGGTCATGTTATTTTATGTTCTTTCCTCACTTCATGGTTTGTCATAAGTGCTGTAAACATGAAAATCCTGAGAAAACTATTTTTTGTTTTTGATGTTGAATGCCAGTATTAACTGCATTTAAACAGAAAAGTGTGACATCAGACAAGGTAGATCAGGTAACATCTATAATCACTTCTCATTTTGGAAGGAAAGAAAAATCTTTGGCTTTTAAACACACTAATTCTTTGTAAATTCATGATATGTACTGTGTGGAAACCTGATTTAAAATAGCAGTGCTGGTAACAGCACCTGAAGCTGTCTTTAAAGATTGATATTGATGCAGAAAAAAAGAAGTAAATAAACTGAAATAGGAATTAGTGTCTCATTAAGTATAGGAGTAATACCTGAATTCTCATTGTGCAAAATAAGAGACAGTTTCTGTTAAGTCCTACGGATTTTGCTTTTGTTGTGTAACAATGCTGCATGCCCAGAATTTAGGTTAGTATTCAAATGGGAATACTGCTCGAGATTTGACATCTGAAATTGTTTACTCATTTGTAATTTAGGTGCAGAGAGCAGAAATACTGTTTTTCTAACACATTGAATTACACCTCAGGTACCGCTAACCTCAAGGTAAGAAGTGTCAATATTAGCTGAACTGCATACTGAAAGTAAGAGGCTTAATAGAGATTCCTCAGTTTTAATTTCTGTGGATAGTCATCTTTCTTGAGTTTGCTACTGAGAACATGTTACAGAGCCTTAAAACATGTTTGTGATTATATTTGTATTTTGAAAGTTTAATAAGGATGAATGAAATAATGGCTTTTCCTGACAGCAGCAGAGTTTCCAAGCAGAGAGCCCTAGCAAAAATATTATAGAATTGGGTCATTTCCTAACCTTCTTTTTACACCTCAACCATTCTGCCAAAAAATAAGAAAGACCCATGGGACTAACAAAAAAGAAATCAATCTGGAAAAGCTCTAACTCTGAAACTCAGACTTAAGTAACCCCTGGATGCAGGGAAAGGGAAAGG
>VXBR01011320.1:903570-935173 GCA_013400215.1 Cisticola juncidis
AGGGAAAGGGAAAGGGAAAGGGAAAGGGAAAGGGAAAGGGAAAGGGAAAGGGAAAGGGAAAGGGGGAGGAATCCTAGAACACAGCTCTTTACTGGGGTACCTCTTTCACATTTTTTAATTAAAAAGCCATCAAATAAATATGCAAATACCTAAATCAGTCATAAAACAATTCAGAAGGAAGAATGATGCTAGAAATATTACATAACATGGTCTATTTCTTTACCCACTGTACTATTATATAAAAGATTTTAGACAGTATAGATTTGCTTTTTCTCTATAATTAAATAGATTTAATTGTGGCTTTTTTTCTTGTTAGTGTGTTCAATTATTACTATATGCATTAACAATGCTCACAGAAGGTCTTTCATCTAAGATTTCTCAGAAGGCTAAAAAATATTTAGATTTTAAACACTGTTAGGATTAAAGAAAATAAACCTCGTGGTCTGTGGTCATTCTGTGGTCACATCTTCAAATCTTCTGGTTGTTACTCACGTTTCCATCACAGAAAAATAGGTACCTAGAGGGTGAAAGCTGCACAGACTTTTCTTGAATTTTCACATTAGAATGTTCCCCACCGTTGGAAAATTGAGTGAAATTCTATGTAATACAGAGGAAAATTAGAAGACAAAATTACTAAACAAATACAAACCTATACATTTACAGTAGTATACAGCCATCAAGCTGAACAATGTAACTAATGCTTTAATTTATTTTCCTGTTGGCACATTCCAGGCTGCTTGGACATCAAAGTTTCAGTTATTCATTCTTGCCATAGATTGGATTTACTGTAAACCAGAAGTAAATCAATCATTCCTCAGCCCTCCAGTGTTCTTACAATTTCCTTCAGATCATTTTGCAAAGAGCTGCGGAACACTGAGTATTTTATTGATATGATAACTTTCTTCATAGAATAACAACATGACCTCTGGTTCCATGTAGTGGAACCAGGGAAGTAGCTAAAGGGTTCTTTTTTGGTGGTTTTTTTTTTTTTTTTTTNTTGTTTGTTTTTGTTTTTGTTTTTGTTTTTGTTTTGTTACCTAGAAGGCAACAAATTTAAGGGGAAAATCCTGAGAGAACAGGCAGTGCTTTCAGTGTATGCTTTCAGCATTCCTTTCTCACATACAGCAAACCATACAGAGCAACTGAGTCATGACACAATCTTTGGTCTGCTTTCAAAACCTGTGTGTAGTTAAGCCTTGTCTTCCTTGGAAGCTCCTGTAAAATTGCAATATAGCTCATATTATAAAGACATTTTAACTCATTTCAGTATGGCTGATTTCACAGTGGGATTTCACTTACATGTGTTGTATGAACAGAAATGTTTCTTTGGGCAGAAAATCTAGAATGCATTTTGTATATAATTTTAAAAGATCTTATAATAAAATAGTATTAAATTGTCTTTATGTCTTAAGATTACCAGGAATACAGAAGGTGCTCAGTGCCAATTAAAGGTGAAAGCAAAAGAGCTACAGATATATTTGACTCTGTATAGTTTGTTACACAAATAATAAAAGGAAAAGCCTGAATGACAGAGAGAAGTTCTGCTATGAAAGAGGCTGGGAGTTTCCACCAAGACATTTCCTTGAGCAACATATGGGTGTGCATGCACACGGGTAGTTCTGCTAATTAGGGTAAGTATACAGAAACAGGTGAAGGGAGAAATGGAGTAGTAAAGGGCTGCCAAAACTGTGGCACATTTTTGCTCGAGTGAGTATCAAATTTGGTATCAAAAATTACAGAGGAAGTAAAGGAAATTAAAGTAAAAGAAGGGGACATTCCTCTAACTTAGAAGCTAAAGTTGTTAAGGAGAAAATAATTCACTCAACACTATGTGAAGAGTGATGTTTTATCCAATTTCTTAAAAATACGTGTAGTCAATGAAATACAATACAATATAGAGAAATACGATGCATATGTATGCAATAAAATATTATTTATATATAAAATTAAAATATATAGATAATGTTCATATATTGAAAAATAATGTCAAGAAACCAATATATTTCTAATAAGAAAGCAATTAGTTCCTGACCCATCTAGAGTGAACAACTTCTGCAACTACATTAGACCACAAGCATAAATTACTCAAAAGCTTTTACTGAATTTCTGAAGCCTGAAGCTACCTTGAAAATTGATAGATCCCACAGAGGACAAATGAAGCCTAAATCTTTTGTAACAGGTGTCAGCTGTTACAAAAGTTAACAGAAACACTTTGACAACTAAGCCACCTGAAGAAATTTCCATCAGGGGCCTCTCTTTCCATTAGGATGCAACAATGCCTTATTATCTGTTTTGATTCAAGGTTTTGTTCAGCCACATTACAAATTGGATTACTAAAATAATTTAAATGGAATGATTCTACGGAAAATACCTGCAAACACTATTCAATTTAATCTTAGCCTTGAATTTCACAATTTGCAGGTGAGGAAAACTGATACAGAAGTATAAAAAGAATGAGATACCAATGCCACCCTATGGAGCTGATTTTTAACTAGAAGGGGAGGACACATTACAGCAATCAGAATTGATGAGTGAAATTCTGTTTCTGTATGTATGGCAGGTCCACCGTCATTAATATGAACCTGTAAAGTACCTAATATCTACCTGCTAGCACACTATCACTGTTGTGATCCTGATTAAGCATAAACACACAATCATGTTTCTATTAATTCAGTCAAACTGCTGTTACTGTGTTTATGTCAAAATGTTTCTTGTATATTAACTTTAGGTTAACTATAGTAAAAGAGCACAAGCCCTGCTTCGAATGTACTGACTCAGGGTTCTGTCCTCATTTTTTAACAAATGTAAAATCCGATATCACAGAGTCACAGAATACGCTGAATCAGAAAAGACCCATCAGGATCACTGAGTCCAACTCCTGGCCCTGCACAGGACACTTTTGTGACATATAAAAAAATATTATTGATTCTTTATGGAAGGTTAATGCATGCCACCTAAATTTACACAGCTGAATTTTAACTGTGTCTGAGCTGTATGTATGTGTGAGTACAACTTAGTTCAGCTTAAAGGAGATGTAAACAATGCAAGAGAATATTTGCAGTAAGTATTTACTAATTTCTCCATATGAACTACCAAGATGAGCCTTGATCAACTGTAGTTATTTACACTGTAGCCACTATGGTTAGATGAGATTAATCCAATCCTAGAAATGTTAAATCTGATTTATGCATAAGTAAATGTTTGGGGTAAGAGAGTGTCTGCTCCTTTAAGGGTATCTATCTGACATATAATAACGGAGGTCTTGATAGGAAGGTCATGGGTCATAGGCCCAAATTACGGTGTAAAAATATATATATTTTAAATTGGAAAGATAAGGAAAAGGAAAGAAGGGGAAGAAACTCACAGAGGTATAAACCCTGACCTATTAGTGTAAACAAAATATAAACAGAAACAAACCTGATCACTCCCACTAATTGATGGGCTATCAAGAAACTGCAGGCAGATCTGCACTTTGCAACAGATGAAGGTGCAATCCTATGGGTATAGAACCTGAAGGAGGTTGTGGGATGGAGCAAACTGATGAGGCAAAATGCAACAGATAAATATACAATAGAAACATACAATATTTAGAATACAAAGATGTCTCTATTTGTACTGTATAAACATATCTATCTACAGTATGTTATTTGTTAGGTCAAGATGTTTTAATCTTCAAATACAAACTAGGTTAATTCCTCAGCTCATCAGATATGGAATTTCTCTGTGTTTTCCAGTTTGGAAGGTACCTTGCCTGAACAGAATTGATCAGAATGGAAGATGATGTTTCTAAAGGAACAAAACCATATTTTCTTATGACTGTAAGAAATTTACGGGAACAAAGATTGCAGCGGATAACCAGATTTTCTTCCACCTTCCATAATTCTGAGCAGCTTTCACCTTGCTACAAAATGTTTTATTGTTAGCTCCCAAGTATCTGATATTTACTGTGTTCTATAGATTTTAACTCAATTGTATTATTGCTGTCCTTTAGCTGACCCTGTTTGTATTTCCTTTTATTAGTTCATCCCAGTGAATGTGATCAGCATATTCTCAATTCTTTTGTGCCCAGGGCACTAAATAAAATATGAACTAAATCTAAAGCAAAACCAAATCCACATCTAAGACTTTTGGAACCCTTCTAATAGCATACTTCCTTACCAGCCATTTCCTTTTCAGTACAGACTGAATGGTTCATCTGTAATGATTAACCATAATGTAATGGTTACATTAATCTCAATCTTCTTCATCTTAATTAATAACACCTCCCCTGGCAATATATCAACTGCTCTACTGAAGTCCAGATAAAGTAGTTTAGATAAAGCATTGCCTTCGTCTGAAGAAAAAAAAAAAATGAAGTTTTCCTAACAAAGAAACATAAGAAGGAGGTTAATTTGTTACTTTGATATATCTCTCTACTTTTTATCTGCTATTTAATTAATTTATTTCAATTTCTTGAAGCAACTTTTATTTTCGGATTTTGCTATTTCATTCACAACTTCACTCTTGTTTTGATCTTTTTTTATACATCTACTTCATTTTTTCTGTTTACTTGCGTTACTGAACATAGTGATCCCTTGTGTTCATGTAGCAGTTTTCTCAGAGTTCTGTAATGAAGAAATATCTGGTCTCTATTTTAGGTCAGATTGGATGGGGCCCTGGAAAACCTGATCTAGTAGGTAACATCAGTGCCTGCCTGTGGCAAGGGTCTTGGGACCAGATGATCTTTTACTTCCCTTCAAACCCAAATAGTTCTATGATTCATGATCCTATAATTTGTGAGTCTCTCTTACATAAGCAATTGTGATCACTGAGGTTAACCTCCTCGTTGGATTTTTTATCACCACATTTGTATAAGCTAACCTACATCTCATCAGTGTTGAAGGCTTTTATTTTTTTCAATGAATTCAGATACTTTGTCATACTTGGAAGGTATTCCTCTTGAATCCTTCTTACCAATGTAAGAAGGATTTACTACTTACTCCTGAGTATGTTCTGGTTTGTACTTTTGGGTGATTTCATTGTTTTCTTTGCCCTCTTAGCTTTCCTGGAAATATTCCTGGACAAGGTGGATCGGAGTCTGTAATAACCACCTGGGAATCTCCATATTTTCTCTGTCAGTATGTTAAACAACTTTCATGTATTTTAAGGGTCTCCAAATGACAAAATTTTAAAAGACAAAACCAGTACAGGGTGAGAACAAATAAACTGGTGTGTTGAATGATATTGGACTCTGTGTCCAAAAGGTCTTCATTGGGCAGCTGTCATCAGGTTCAAATTTTGCAGTCCCTGCATAAGTCTGATTTTTAGTGTGCTTAAATTGCCATCTTGAGACTTTGTGTTTATCTCATTACGTCCATATGGGGGCTTTTGTTGCTTTTGTTTGTTGGGAGTTGTTTTTTGTTTTTGTTTGTTTGGTTGGTTGGGTTTTTTTTTTTTGGCAGGGGGCGGATGGGGATGAGGGAGATGGGTGTGTTTCATTGTGTTGTTTTGTTTTCTGGAGTTGTTGTGTTGCTGACTATCCTTACACCAACAATCCTGTTTCTGTCTCAGATATTATATTTCTTATCTTGCATGGCTCTGCTCAGAAGAATTTCTCCATCAAAACTTGGCCTTGGACCATAGACAGCTCAAAATCTGGGAGAAGGGAAAGGTATTTTTATGGAATAAATAATTTTATCAGGAAGTAGAAAGAGACATAGAGTGAGTGAATCAGATGAATCCTACTTTCAGTGTGACTAACAACTTTTTTCCTTCAACTATACTTGATAGGTAGGGAAACCAGCTAAGAAGCAGATGCCTGCATCAGGGACATCAAAGCCAGGTGAAATGAAATCTCTTCAAGCTCTCTGCCTTTGGCCCTTCAAAGGAAATGACCACTTTACAAAAGAACCACCAAATCTTCTCAAGCTCTTGCCACTGTAAAACCCAGCCATTTATCAGTGGTTTCTACTAACTGTTCATATCTCCAGGATTAAATGATGCTGCAACCTGTAACAGTTTTAACAGATGGCCAAGAAGGTCAGTGGCATCCTAAGGAAATAGCCTCATCTTGCTCCAGGGGGAGCTTTAGATTAAATTTAGGAAAAATTTCTTCACTGAAATGGTCATCAGGCATTGGAAAAGGCTTAGTGGTGGTTGGACTTGATGGTCTTAGAAATCTTTTCCAATATAAATGATTCTTTGATTCTATGATCTCTGCTTAGGCTTCAGTGTAGACATCCAGTACTTCAAAGAATACTCAAGGATGCCAACCACATTCCACTAATCTGTTTCCACTAGGGAAAGTTAGGAGGGCCAATATAGTAAGCAAAAAACTGTAGGTGAAAATGAGAGTTATGTCTTAGGCATAACTGATCCAAATCTGACCTTCACATAGAACAGAAATTCGGACTTGTTATAGGACATCTCTCATATATCTATGTATCTATAGGCTTTACATTTTATGTCAGTATTTTTCAGGTTATTTTGACAGAAAGTAAAGAAAAAATCAAAAATTCTGGAAAAAAAGTCCAATTTAATTTGAAAACTATAAGACTATAATAGTAACTGTCTAGCTGAAAATATATTACATTCTGCAATCTGCAGAATCAGTGAAACATCTAGAAAATGATGTACCAGGATCAATACAAAAATACACTAATGCAGTTGATATACAAGAAAATTTAAGTATATGTTTTGAGATAGCTTAAAGATTCATCACTACAAACATTCATTTTCCTCTATGTACCAGATCTAGCAACTGTTTGCAATCTTCCAGAACTCCAGTCAAGATTATACTTCACCTCTATACAGGTCCAGACAGAGGAGATTTTTTTGAGATCAGGTTCAAAAACTTTAAAAAGACAGACTCTTTTTAGTATCACAAAAATTTTAGTGTGATGAGAAAAGAAAGGGCAAAAGCTTAAAACTGAAAAATCCATTGAAGTGCTATTTAAGTTATCAAGAGGTTCACCACTGATTTCAGTGACTCTGAGAGGTTGTTAAAAGAAAACTTCAAATCAATACCCCTAGTTTTATTGTCTTAATTAAGATTTCAGAGAAAAAGCTGAGTTTATAAGCACAAAAAGATTTTGCCATTATTAAACCGAAATTAGCCTTCTCAGTTAGGGACAATCTAAACTTCATTTTGTTTGTTATTTTGGAGATTTTTTCTTTACAAGAATGGAAACCAGTAGCAATCATTAAATACATATATAGATAAATAGCAGCATTATTTTTTCTTGGCTGGAAAGGATCCCAAAGTTTCATATAAGTGCCATTCAAAACCTTGGGAACCGGTCTCAGCAAAAAATCGTGTTAATTCCAGCAGTATGTTTTTTCATAGAATTTTGGATTTTGTTTGTTGTTTTGAAAGCTTGAAGTGTGGACTGAAATTTCTCTGAAAACTTGAAGATTAGGCTATCATAAAAAGGAAACAACATGAAAGCTATGTTTATCTATTGAATTTGGCCTGTGTGCTATCATTATTCCAGATGTGTGAACCATAAAAATAAAGAAGTGCTTTTGGTGAAAAGTCATTCACCAGGATCTCACGTGGCACCCTGACTTATGTGACTTTATGATGACTCTCTAACTGGCCCACAGATGTATATATCCATGGTTATTCTGGCATCTAAACCACAAGGATAGCAGCCTCAGAATGTGTGAAACATACTGATATATAACATGAGAACAGTTAGATGAAATGACTCATCTCATACCCCATTACTATGATCCTCAACAGGAAATACAACATTATTTTGCTCAATATATAAACAGTTGATATTGTTATAATTCATTAGATTTCTCAGGGAATTTTTAATATGAAAATAACATTATATTATCCATCATAAAAAGCATGATTTTCTGTCATTAGTGACTACAATGGTCATTGTTTTCCCTGAATTCAAGAATTCAAGGACTCTCAAGGACCTTCATATACATATATATATGTATATATATATATATATATGTACACACACACAAACACACACACATATAAATATATTTGAGTGCATAGGTGTGTGCATAGAATTGGAAATTCTGCTCTAGAACTATCAGTTGAAGGACAAGTAATCTCGTAATAAACAGTTAAATAAATGTTGTCTGATGTTTCAGTGGATTCAATAGAAAGATGAGTGAGTAGCTTGACCAGCTTGTCTCCCTGTAGGTCTGTTCTCTACAGAGCATTTTGTAATGACTTAAATGATTAGCTCAAAGGGAGCCCTTCTTATACCAGCATAATGTATCTAAAATTCATTATAACAGAAATTGGTCTGGAAGCATTACTGCACAATCTGTTTCATACTGTGGGCCAGAAAGGAAATAGTAAAACTTAAAGATAAAATATAGTTCTTATTATCTACCTTTACAATACTAGAAATAAGATAAAGGACATTAGATCATGACTATATTTCCTGTGAAAGAAATATGTATGGACTTTCCTTGGAGGACACTTATCAAATGATTTATTATCAATGTTAAAGGCAATATATTGATGTAAAATATTCAATATCATTGATGTTTTCAGAGAAAAAAAACCTACTTAAAATTCTGGGAAAGGAATTTTGTTTAAATAGTGTTTAAGTACTCAACATTCATTTCTCTATTAATATAAATGCTGTCAATTTATTAAAATATCTATTCTAATTCCTTAGTGTATTTTAAGAATTATATATATATATATATATATGATTGTAAATAGTCAACCCCTTGCTGTAAATTACATCAACCCAGGGTCCCAGGGTCTGGAAGTTACAATTCAAATACAGTGGGATTTTGAGCAAAAGCTTTGCAGAACAAAGAAATTGTTTGAATTTTAATCCTTTATATTTCCATAAAGAAACCATCGATAAGCCTTCAGACTTTTAAACCAGAATCTAAAAGGTTGATTTCATTCCAAAACCCATTAAAATGGACTTCAGATGGGTTTGAAAATGTTATCTTCTGTGAGCAAATATTATATTATTTTCTTTAATGAAATATCTCAAGTTTGAGGGTTTGGGTTGTTGGGGTTTTTTTTCTTCTCTTTTTTTCCATTATCATAATTAAATAAGATGCAAAATTCTCTTCTTATTCTGATACATTTTCCTAACAGCTGTAGTAATCAAGGTCGATTGAAATACCAATATTTTTGTTTTACCTTTATTAAATCCCTACTTATTGTATCCAAAGTTTGGAAAGACAGATCAGAAAATAACTTAGGAAAGTCTGCTCCTTAGAATTTTCCTCCCTTCTCCTGCTTCATCAGAGCACAAGCAGTGGTTAGAGGTACATAGGTCTACAGACTCATAAATAGAGATATGTGTTGCAGTACTTGGATTGATAAATGCATGATATCATTTTTGACAATGAAAATGGTATTTTCAGTTGATCCATTGCTGCAAAAGGAAGCAGTAGTCACTTAATTAGATTTATTATACAAGAGATCTTGGCGGCATCCTACCTATTGCTCCACCAATATTGTGGATCATTAAAACAATGTATGTGCTTAAGCTTCTTCCTCTATAATTTTTTACTTTTAGATTGATTTTGCCAGTAGGGATTGATGTATATGAAATATCTACCAAAAAAGTCCCATTCTTGGTCACTATATACTTTTCAGGACATGACAATAGAAACAAATAGTTGAATATGGTTACTTCAAGACCATCTGACATTTCAGCTTTACTTTTGTGAGTAAAATGCAAACTGTAGGTAATAAAATGAGAAAACTTGGAAAGGTTATAAGTCAAAAGAATTTTTTATTTCCTTGAAAGACAAGCAGTACTAAAAATGATTGTCTCCTGCCTTGTAGAATTTGTAATTAAACAACCTTCCAAGTGAATCAGTATGATGATCTCAGGAACACTACTGATTTTTTAGCCTAAATTTACCAGACTAAATTCAAAAGAAAAGCCTACAACAAAGTATAAAGGTACCATATTAAGTTTTAGAGCATCATATGATTAACTGCAACTTACAAGATTCCCACCAAGATGGTGATTTACCAACACAATTCTTAAAAATACCCAAAACTTATCTTTTCAGCAACCATTAATATAAGATGCTAATTTTGAAAACAAAAACCTCTAAGGGAAAAGTAAATAAATAAATGAAAACTACTGCAAGAAAAGTACTTTTTCTGCATTTTACTTTATTTAAACAGTGTCACAAAGAAAGTTTTTCTTGGGCAATGATAGGTCTTCAAATAATCAATACTGTTTTTTTTTAACTGTTGTCAGCATTTGTTGGATTATTTTATATATATAAATTACAATATTTTTATGTTCTGTGATGTTCTGTTTTTAATTTAGTTCAAACCATAAATTTCAATATAAAACAGATTATAAAATTGAAAAGAAGGTGAGTATTTCTATGTGAATAATTTTTAACAGGCTAAGTTTTCACCACTGACAGTCATAGCAGGGCTTCATTTATATTTATAGTTTAAATGATGCTTATACTCTAGAAAGTATTTTACAGCCCATTTTAAAGAGAAAATTCTTCAAACCCTATTAATCTTTGGAGATTTTGACTGTCCTTTTTCTAATTTCAAAGTGAGTGCTCCAAAAATAGATATTGGCCCAGCTCATGTTCTTTACACCTTAATTAATTTTGAACATCTTGATAGCCAGAAATACCAAATATACAAGTCAGGGAAGTAGCCAACACCTTCCAGTAAAGATAAGACTTGCAATTCAGGTACAAGCACAATATTTCTTGTGCTTTGAAGAAATGTGATTTTTTTTTTCTTTGTTTTGCACCAATACCAAATAGTGATGGCAACTGTGTTAGTATGTTTGGTCTCATATATTTTAGTAGCCTACCTGGCTGTCATCACTGGATTGCATTATCCATTTTGATCAGCAAGCAGATTATCTAAGCTATGAATTTTTTATAAAATCTATTATTTCACTAAATAGTGAGTTAATACTATAAAGTAACTGAATTTACTTCACTCTTGGTGCTGTGACCAGGTCCCTGGGGGGCTTGTTCTGGTGCCCAACCACTCTCTGGGTGAAGAATCTTTTCCTAATACTACCCTAAACATCCCCCGAAACAGCTTTATCCCATTTCTTCAGGTCCTGTCACTGCTTATCAGAGAGAAGAGGTCAGCTCCTGATTTTACTTTAAATGTTACCAGTGTTAATTACTTTTTCATTATGCTGTTTTGTCATTTTCTCTTATTGGTCTATTTGTTTTCTAAAGACACTTGATGCTTCAGTTTTCATCAGCATGCAGATTCTGAATCTTAGTGATTTTTGGAGGTACCTGTTTCACCTCTGCTGCAACTCAAAACTTTTTGTCATGCATTTTGCCATGTCATAAAATCTATCCTTTACTGGATTTATGCTTATCTTCATCAGACATTCTTAATATAATCCTTGCAGCAGTCTCATTTATCATACATCTGATAACTGAAGCAAAGTATTCTCTTCACCTACTAATAAATAATTCCTATGCAAGTATTCCTGTGGAAAAGTAATACAAACCTAATCATGCTATCATTGTCTTGATAATGGTGAGGACCTTGTTTCTGCCAAAGTGAGTGACTTTTTTAACTACTCTAAGCAAGGTATCTTTTCTTGTGTCTCTTTTGTGGGATTTTTTAATACTAGGAGAGTCTTTTAACGCCAGCCATAAAAAGAGTGGATTCCTAAAAGGGTTATCCAACAATTAATAAATTTTGAACTGTGATAAATTTTTAAACTGTGACAACAAACAGGGGAAATTGAATAAGTAATTTCCTTCTTTTTTTTCTCACACCAGAAGAGAAAAAAAGGGCTAAAGAGAGTGCTTTTATTTACAATATAAAACATCACAGGAATATGTTCAAGTTTAACAGTGTGAAGAACCTGAAGATCAAGGATTTGAAAATCTAAAGTTTCTTCAGCTTAAGAAACAGTTTAAGATACATTAGATTGTTCAGTGAACTCTGTCCCAGTCTAGAACTTTGCCTTGAGGAATTACATTCTAGAGGCAGAGTCCATGAATCATTCTTTGAAGTAATGATCAATGACTGAGAAGTCAAATATAAATCCCAGCTCCAGTAGTAATTATCAAGCTATCTCATTTATTAAGTTTGTCAATATCTTACACAAAACAAATGAATTAGCTATAATCTAAGATTATTTCAATTTCTAAGGTCAAGAAGATGCTGTAAAATTCAGTTTTGACTGCAGCAAGATGAAAAAATATATTGATTTTTAGATACACTTTTTCTGTAAATATAGCATTTAGTTTTCTTTTTTTTTCCTTCTTGTTATCTATTTGGGTTTCTTATGTATTAAAATCAAGGACAATATCAAGAACTTTACTCATATTTTCATTTTCTCCTAGCAAAGATAACATCAGAGCGCTCAGTTAATTAAGAACAAACAATGACCTGATAATATCAGGCTACAAAAATACAACTACAATTTATATTGTCTCTGTGTGAAGGAGAGAATTTACAGGCACCCTTGTGGAAAAAAAATAAAGGAATCAGACAAAAAAGGTAAAATAAACTTAAAATATCTTCATTTTCAAGAGTTAAAGAATTTTTAAAAGAATAAGGATAGTATTCTGAGATTGTGTCTCAATAGGTAAGCATATAAAAACAATCTGCTCTGTTAAGTAATTTTTCCTGTTTGTATTTCATATGGCTTGAGTTTTGGTGACAAAATATTTTTTTCACAATGTAAAAAAAAAAAATTAAAAAGGTTATAAAACTAGTCATTATGAAACATGTTGCAGTGCGAAGCTTCTTAATGAGTTCAGGACAAAACAGTGCTTAAAGTCATCATTTTGCTTATGAAAATTTATGCAAGTACTCTAATTATGATAAAAAATTGACCAATAAGAAACTATAATTGAATTTTAAGTTTGCAGTTTGGCTGTTCTGAGAAAGATAGTTTGACTTTGAAAACTCTTGAATAATTAGTAGCTCTCAGTTAAAAATGAGGATTATTTGTTAGTTAAACATCAAAGATGGAAGATGAAGCCTTTCCTGAGCCACAATTTTTCTTAGAAACCCCAGAAGTAACTTCAATTTTTCTCTTTCACAATGAAAGCCATGTTTATATACAAAGAATCTTTAGTCTAGTATACCCTAACAGAAAAACTAGTGATTAGAAATGGATGTATTTCATAATAAAAAATGAAACTCCTTAATTGAATTCACTTTCCTATACTGCAGTCCTTTGTGGTAAGCTTTCCAGCCTCCAAAGAAGTAACAAATGCCTTTCATTCCAAGCTCTTGATAAAAAAAAAAAAAAAAGATATCAAGATAAATTATTTTTTCTTACCTCGAGATACACAACTGCAGGATTCAATCACTTAATTTATGTTATCATTAAGTCAAATTACACACACTTGATACCCAAAGAATTTAGGAAATATCTACATGATGACAAGTTGGTTGGTACACTTGGGTCTTAAGATACTTGTTTCTTCAAGATTTTTGGGAAGTACAATATTTCAGGATGGCAGAGTCTTCTCATTATGACAAGCACAAGCAATTGCATGAGTTAAAAATCGAATCTTTAGGAAGGAACAGCAAGCCACATACTTTCTCTGTCCATCTCCATCAATATATAACTTTTTTCCTAAATCTATTATTTTACTTTTACTGCATACTACCTCTTTCTTCTCTGTTGCTTGGACTGTCAAACCCATAGTCCTGTGTAACTCTCTGGAACACCACTCTTTGTCTCATATCTCTTTACAGTGCCATTCCACTTTTTTCCTCCAACCAAGATCATGAGTTATTTCTCCTAAAGTTATGCTGTGGCTGGGCTAACTCCAGACATCATACGTTCCAAGTTCCCACAGCCCTGTTTTAATTTGAAAATGGCAATGCCTGTCATTGGTTACCAATATCCACAACTATCTTGCAAGGATGACTAAATGAGAACTTGAGTTTTCCAATGGTGATTAACTTTTAAGGGGGCAGTCACTCAAATTTAGCTGTGTAAACATCTACCCAGCCACCAACTGATCATTGTGTGAATTACCACCACTGTCACTGCTTCTTGTTGTTCAACTGCTACACACAGGAGCAGCTCTTTGGAGATGTAGGAACTGAAATTCTCTTTCAAGTACAGCGGTGGACAAAGCAAGATCAAACACAAAATGTACAGGAATCTGTTCTGTGGTTTATATTCCTTCAGTTCCCTCTTTGTTTTGAAAACTTGCATGGTAATAGCAGAGCCCGTACTCAGATCCTCAGTACCTCTTGATCACCTTCCCTTTCAGTACACTCTGTTCATTCTGTTGACATAGTCAGAGCATTAGAAGGTCTTGAAAACATATGTTTTCCTGAAGCATGAAGCACAACACTGCATTCCACTTTTGTGGCTTTAAATTCTTCTTTTTTTTTTTTTTAACCATTTTTTCTTTTTTTTCTTTTCTTTTCTTTTCTTTTCTTTTTTTCTTGTTATTTCCGGGATGCTTTATTTTGAAAATAGAGTAGATCTGCACCACTGACATACCCTACCTACATGATTTATAAAGACTGATTGTTCCAGCTGATAGTTTACAACAAATTCAGCACAAACCTTTCCTTTTCTGTGTTCTTCAAACTGTGACACAGAAAGAAGGAAGTTAAGCATTGTTTATTTTGACAAACCATATGCTTACTTTTTTGTTTCCTTCTTCTCTCAGGAACTGTTGCATTTTCACCAGCAGCCTATGAATTAAAAACTCCATTTTACTGGCTATTGTCAGATAACCCCTTTTTCCTAATATTTACCATAGGGAAATAATTAAAAAAAGATTTAAATATATGTTTCTATATAAAAAATCAAGTGACAAGACTTGTTATTTAACTTGATATGTCACCTGGAACAATATATGTGAAAACCTGAACTTCTGAAGAATATTTTTGTGTTTTTCATATTTTCATTTGAGGGTATGGTAGAGAGCAAGAAACAAAACCAGGATAGCCTCAAGGAGAAGATAGCTAAGAAAGAGAATAAAATGCCAGATAGAGAGAGAAAGAAGGAACTAAAAGGGTGAGAAGTGGCTGATTTTTTTTTCTAGATACAGAGGTTATGTCTGGTCCAGGTGGCAGGGAAAACCTTAGCAAGGAAGAAACATCCATCATCTATATTAAGAATCAGTGCATTTTGATGAAGTATCTTAATAATCTCAGAGGCACAAATATTGAACTGCCTATCCTGTGCAACAATTTTAATTAATAAATTGATTCTAACATGGCTTATTCATGAACTACACCCAGGAGTCTTTTTACACAGGAATAGCTATTAGTCACTCCTTGCCATTTCTCTTACAGAAATATCGTATAGACATTGTTTGTTACATGTCTTTTTAGTTCAGGGGTAGTTTTCCTAGTTCAGATTCTCAAAAATTATCATATAAGTGCCAGATACCATTAAGAGGGCAGAAAGAAACTGAAGACAACATCTAGAAACACAAAAATAGATAAGGGTACTGAGTGAAAGCAAGGAGATAAAACTATGCACATGGACTCCTGGAAGTGTAACTACAATTTCCAGAACAAATTTGTGTCTCTCTGTAATAGGAAGCAGAAGTGCTAAAAAGAGCAATGAGCAAAAGAGCAGTTTTAAAAAATACCTGTATTTATGGATCAGTTTTATTTAAATACTTAAAGTGAAGCAAAGAAGTTCTATTTTGCGATCCTGTCCTGGTGAAGTATGAAGTCGATAGGAAGAATGGAAAATCTGAAAACTGTTACTTTAAAATATCAGGAATTTTAAAGGGAGAAAAAATTTTAGTTGCATCTGAGGAACTTAAGTCAAACATGAAATTATGGAGAGTATGTTCTCACTTTGCCAAAACCAGGCTGTAGAAAAGATCTGATTCAAATAAGCAATTAACCTTCCAAATGTTTTGAAATAAACAAGAAGCAAATTGGATTTGCCAGGCTGAAAGACAAAAGCAGATGAGACATTTTTCAAGGTTAAATAAGTAAAGGTAAAACTAGGTGATGTCCCAGTGAACTGGGTTATCAGTCATCAGACTTCTATGAAGGTAAATTTAAAGAAAAAACCTCTGAAAATTGGAAAGAGAAGCTTGCAAATGCCAAGAAACTGAAGAAATCCTATATATTATCAATATCTTTCCTGTGGCTATCTGTATTTGCAGGAAACAGAACTAGTCTGCAAAACAGCCAAAAGGGAGAGATATTAATGAAAGAGGACTTCACACATAAAAAATCCCAACACAACAACAGCAACAACAACAAAAAACCCTAGAAGTGAGATATAGTTAACAATTTGAAGAAAAAAGGCCATTTTTGAGAGCAGGCAGCCAGCAACCTAAATACATGATCAATGATTTAAAGACTTTTCTACACTGAGTATAAGTGAGAGGGATTAAAAAAAAAAAAAAAAAAAAAAAAAAAAAAAAAAAAAAAAATTGAAAATATGCTTTCTATCGTTTGAGAAATGGATTATATACATAAACAGCTGCTGAAAATATTCTGAGTTGATCTAAAGAAGAGACATCAAGAAACCTGCATAGTTGTAATATAGGTAAGATAAAGTGCAGATAGATAAACAGGTAAACAGAAAGAATGATCATTGTGTCAGAATACCATACAAAATATTGGTAAACATTGGTATGTTTGTGTCTGTCAGTCTTTCGTGGCATTGTTATCAATTTAATTATAAAGGACAAAAAAGAGGAAGCCATGCTTGGAAAATGTGAAACCACTGGCATGGTAGCAAAGCATGGTTATTGTCTATCTAACTTCACTAAGGCTTTGAACAGTCCCCCATAAGATCCCATCAGAGAAGCTGAAGTGCAGGCTGGACACTGTGCTGGATTGAAAACTGTCTGAATAGGAGGGACTAGAGGCCAAGTTAGTGGCCACCAGGGTAACCCAGGGGTCAGTATTGGGTCCAGTCATGTTTAACATCTTCATTGATGATCCAGGTGAAAGGACAGAGTTTGCAGATGACAGCAACCCTGGAGGAGCAAATGCTAACTCTGAGGCTGGTGCCTCTGGAGGGTTCTCTGACAGCCAGGAGAAAAGGGCTTGAAGGAACTTCATGCAGTTCAGCAAGGGGAGGTGCAAAGTTCTACACTTGTAGAGGAATAATGGCAGGCACCAGTGTATATTGGGGGTAATCTGCTGGAAAGCAGCTTCGCAGAAATGAATCTGCAGCTCCTGCTAGACATGAAGCTGAACATGAGCCAGCAATGTGCTCCTTCTGCAAAAAGAGCCAATGCTATCCTGTGCTGCATTATAGGGAATGTTGCCAACACACTGAGGGACTTAATCCTTCCCTGCTTTACTTAACAGTGGTGAGTGGATACCTTGATTCGTTTGTCCAGTTCAGGGCTCTCCAGTACAAAGGAGACATGGACATGATGGAGAGTCCACATAGGTAATCAAAAATCAGGAAATGTCACATGTGAGGAAAGCCTGAGAGATCTGGGCCTGTTTAGTGTGATTTAATTTACATTAAATTAGTTTAGTAGCGCTCTGTGACAGCACCAGAGGCCATGGGAACAAAATGAAGGAGGCTCCTTCTGAACATCAGAAAACACTTCTCGTTGAACACTGGCACAAGTTGCCCAGCAAGTCTGTGGAGTCTCCTTTTGTGATCTTCAGCAGCTGTCTGGACATGGCCCTGGGTAACCTGTTCCAGGTGGCTGTGCTTGAACAGGGAGGTTGGACTAGATAACTTTCAAAGCTTCCTTCCAGCCTCAACCATTCTGTATTTTCTTGACCCCTGATTAGTTTAGTGATATTTTTAGAAAGAAAATTTAAGTTTCTGAAACTTGAAAACAATCTAGTTTCAAGTAGAGGCTCAAGGCAAATGAGTCTAGTTAATAAATATTGTAGATTTATATCTTTCTCTGGAATTCTTTCAGAATATTCTGACTACTTGCCTATTATTATATTATGTAATTTCTTCCTCTGATATAAATTCCTTGTCTTTCTTAATTAATATAGCAGAACATGATGCAAAAAATTAGAAGTAAATTATTAATTCCAGGTTCAAACAGTTGTTTTAATCTAACTTTTGTTTTAATCTTTATGCTACTTCTTTATGCATAGCATTAAAGCTCCTGTGTAGTCTGTGACAAAGAATAAGAACAAAGTAATTGAAGCTACATTCTGATGGTGAAACATAACTGGTTTTGATGATCCTATGGGTAATAATGTCCAGAATTCAAAAGCCTTTGTTACTCATGTATTTTTTATGATACATAGAAAAGCATTTTGACAAATTTTATAATTAAAGTAAGGAGAATTGCAACTACAATCAATTCATATTGATTGCAAGTTGCAAAAAATTAGTTGACAATTTTCAACCAGATGAAATACTAACAGAAGGAGGTATACCTCTTTGTAAATTTAAGACTGCATCATAGTCTTTTTTTAAATTACACTTATGTTAGCATCCATGTATTAGATACCTTTTAGAATGTGAGTCATAGTTATTAAACTTTTCCTTGTTTCTTTAATTATCCAATGTTATTAACTTCAGGACAATATTATAAATTGTGGAAAACTAAATTTTATCCAACATAGCAGTAGAATATAATTATATAATATCTGTGTTTCATCTTAACACTTTTCAACAACTCTTTAGAGTAAAACATATAATGAATGAGTCCCTAAAGATATCTGTCATCTAAACACATAACAAAATGTTAATAAATTAGCTGAAAATAATTAAAAATATATTATTGTTATAGAACTACTTAGAAAATCATCACAGCTTTGGAAACATATTGACTGATTGACTGACCAAATTTATCCAAGTTCAGACTAATGTAATAAAGAAGATCATTGAAGGCAGTTTACAAATATGGGCAAAGTTATTTGTATTCTAATAACAGAAAAATAATTGCAGATAGAATTTCCAGGATGCTCTTTATGGAAGGTACATGATTTTCTGGCAGAATAGCTCTTTCCCATAAGGCCTATAAATACTGAGTCAGCCATATCCATTTATTTTGTGTATATGTAAAGACATAGAAATATAAGAAAAATATTAGAATTATACATTAGATAGAAGCTTTTTCCTTCCACTGTAATAAAGACACAAATACAAAAATGTCCACTGTTACCAATTGGTTAAAATTACCTATCTTGTACATGAAATGAAAAAATTTATTTTCATTCATCCCTGACTTTTTTGTGAATCTTGGGACTGAAATCTTTTATTCCCATGGCACATATCACTGAGGAGTACCAGGTAGCTCCAGTTTTCCCAACCAACTTAACACTTAATAGGAGCAATTGCAGCCAAAATGTAAGGGGTAGTTCACTCTCCAGGGCCAGTCTGCCCTGGCCTCTTTTCCAAGGCTTCCAACAGGCACACAAAGCAGTGCCAAATAGGTTGGTCTTTTTAGGGAGCCAACCACCTGCTCATTAAAATAAGGCAGAAAATCAGCTTCACATCTCTTCAGGTAACAATGTCACAATTTCTCTGGTTCCTTTCCCCTTGTGATTCCACCTTTTTATGACTTCTCAATCTTCTTCACAGAGACACTATAATAAGACTATGCTTAAATTTTAATAGATTAAATCAGAAGAGACAGAGTCAACCATAAACAAGTGCCAAGTCCAGATCTTATTCCTTAGGCTGCCAAAGGAAATGAGTGAATTCACTTTTTCAGGTGTTTTTGGTTTGGGTTTATTTTTTTTATGTTTCCACTGACTGCTTCTGATAATCTTCACACACTGATACTGTTTATCAGTTCTTTACTAAACTCTGTAATACCTGCTAAAATGGCTCACAGAACACACAGGCTAGATATTTCTGCAAGGGAAGCAATATTACACATTTTTACCAGCATGATCTCTGTCTCTTGCGTAGTCCTTTAGTGGCTCAGTTTTCAGCTAGAGAATGATCCATATCTGGCAAGGCTGAAGTAGACCTTTAGATAACACATTAATAATTCTTGTCGTACTAAACTCAAAATTACAGCTACTGCTTTGCACTTTTGTGGCATTTTAGACATCTGTTGGTTCGTTTGTTCTTGCACTTTGGATAAGAGGTGGATTTGTAACATTAATCATTAATTCAGTTTTCAGTACCACTGTAAACTGCCCTTTTCATTCAGATCTTTTTGTATTTAGGTTCCCCCAAAGGAGAAAATGAGTAGAGCATCTGTCCTTAACAGATTTTTTTTCCCTTGGTTTTTTTTGGGTTTTTGTTTTGTTTTGTTTTGTTTTGTTTTGTTTTGTTTGATTATTTCTTTGTTTTTAACATGATATGGAAACTACACAGACAAGATACTGGAATAAATCAGATTTCACCCTTTCATCAAAAGCAGCAAAATTGAAATTTAGCAAAATTTTAAAAAATATAAAAAGAACATAAGAAAAACAAAATGTAGATATTAATTTTATGCCTTTGTTCTTACATTTAAAATATTCTTCCTCTCAGACATATAAAAATTTATTTAAGCATTTATTTAGTAATCGTAACAATATCAGACAGGCTTTCAAATTTAGAATTGCCATTACTGAAATGTCAGCTTTTAGTTTTGCTTGCAATACAAGAAACATTGCTATTCTTTCATGTTTTGTCACATCACTCTTTGGTACTTCTTAAATACATTTTATGAGAAGGGTATCATTATTGTATCTTAAGGGACTTAATATTCTCAGAAGTGTGATCTACCGTGAGAAAACAAGAGTTCTTAAGGGGCACAAATTATGTACAACAGAAAGGAAACATTTAATTCCAGAATGAAAACCTACAAATTACTGAGCCACTTGAAACATACTTCTTTATTCGTACAAATGAGTCTCTTCATTTAAAGTAGTTCATTACAATGAATAAGACAGCTGTAGCACTTCAGCCATGATGGAAACATTTCTTTTCTTTGGGAAAGATCATTATTGAATATAAAGAAGTAGTGTAGGAGTAATCACTACTTACAGATCCTTGAAAACTCTTGATATATCATCTTATACACAATTTTTGCTTAGACAGTGTGTTTGAAAAAGGCTTTATTAAGTATGAAATTAATAGTAAGACTATTGCAGGGAAACTGTAGCTCTCCAGTATGAGTCTGCACCATGTCTGATTTTTAAAGCTCCAGCCTATGTTTATAGTCATGCTCTTCATCTTTCATCATGATTCAGACATCAGCTCCAGCCCAGGACTTGGAGCTCAGTGGAGTGGCTGGGAACCCAGGGTCATTCTCTGCCCAGACTGAGGGACATGACTGTTGCTTTCCTGTTTTCTCAACATATATCACAGAGGGACACAGAACACACACACACACACACACACACACGCACAAACAAAGTTACACATATCCCATAAAAACCTCACACTCCTGGGTTCCCCAAATACAAGTGTGGACATTCTGCTGTCCCAATACCTTATCCCAGACCTGAACACCCACAGCTGACAGGTTACCCAGCTTGGCCTTTGCTAGCAGGTACATATGCACACTCAAAGTCATGATAAAGATACAAATACCCCCAGCAAATGACAATATGCACCTGGGATCTGTGGTCCTGCTCCAGCTGCTGATGCTGAGCCTCTCACTTGCCTGATTCACTGCACTACCCCCAGTAGCTGGCTTTGGGCACACTTACTGTCCCCATCTCAGTGGCTGGAGGCTGAAGGACCCTGCTGACTCCAGCAGCTGCTGATGAAACTCCATTGACTTCAGTCACTGGGGCCGTGGGCACCCACAGCCACAGTCTCACTCCTTGCACCAAGAAAATGCACAGGACAGGGAGTGAAATTACAGAGAGAGACAAAAATATATTTACTAAAATGGCATGAGAAGTCAGGACAGACTGCAGTGATCAGGTGCTGGGCTCAGGCAGACAAGCAGGGTGATCAGTCCTGTTTTATACACGACTGACTCCTTTAACTCTTCTTTATGCCTGATTGCTTCCCTGTTCCTCCCTGACCCCTTTTCTCTGCAGATTGCCTCATGATTTGATACAATCCTAGAGACTCCTCCCAACATCTTGAACCTTCAGGGCTGCATCCTTATCAGCTGCAAAATTCAAGCTGGTTTCCTTTGAAGTGGTTCCTGTAGATTCTTGATAGTCAATTACTTATTATGATTGATGAGATTAATTTCTTCTCATTATTTCTCTTGTTGCCAGACAAGTCTGGTAGGTCTATGTCTTAGTATGTTGTTTTTCAGTCTTCCTCTTGACCCTGGTCACCCACTTTGATCAAGGTCCTCAGTCAAGTGATCCTACAAAAATAAGACACACGTTCCATTTTATCAATCATGTAACTGACCAGGCTTGTTTCTTGTTTGTTGGTTGGGTTTGTCCCCCTCTGTGTTCGGCTTCCTTCTCTTTCATATCACCCCATTTGACAATATCCTTTGTCAGATAACTGCAAGGGAGTTGCTGTTGCCTGCCACATACCCTTACACTAAAAACAAGTCTAGGTGATAAATACTGAAGGCTGAAAACAAAACAAAACAAAACAACAACAACAAAAGAAACAACCCACCAAAAAAAACCATGACCAAAAACTTTTCAGATTTTTGACAGACAGATGTTATGGATGAACCATTTGTTGCTGATCCTCTTGATATGAATTTCAGAAACAGGAACACTATTAGAGAGAGATGGCACAAAGCTGGAGCTTTAAAAAGACAAGGGAAATCTTGCTGTAAGCAGCTGCTGTGACCCAGAAAGATCCCGATCAGTCAAGTATTTTTGTTGTCAAACAAATCTACCCCCTGGACTTCTGCAGGATTATAGTATTTCTTCTGGCCTTCATGAAATTCCAAGAAGGGTAAAGGTTCATTCTAGCACTAAGGAAAAGCAATAATTTTAAGGCTTATAATTAAAATGCAACAAGTAAAGTCAAGATTTCAGACACTGCCTTGTAGAAAAGTATATGATCGGAAATCTACTCTTCTTTTTAATTCACTCATGAAGCCCAGCAGAAACCCAGTGATTCAGTGACAGCTTAACTTTATTGAGGAAAAATTTTGGTAAGTCTGTGAGCTAGTCTTACAATCAAAAAATCAAAAATTACACTAATATTTTATTTCAGCAATATAAAATGTAAAAAATTGTGAATTCACCTGAGTGTAGTAACTGACTTGAAATTCTTAAAATAATAATCAAAATTTTAATGGAATATAACAAATATAATTACTGGAATCAATATTATATGTTGAAATAAAATATAGAGTGGATAAAATGTAATACAAATTTTCTAATACAGTGTATGATTGGAAAATATAATCTATCAGATAGATACTGAAAGTATAGATAGTAATCCCTATACACCAATAAACTTTAAACAAATTGCAAACACTTGCTTAGAATAAGAAAAATATGTGAAACCTAACTTTTATTCAAAACTAGAGTTATACTAAAAATTTATTTTGGGCTTACTAGCATAAAACTAAAAATAATAATATAACAGTAAACTGAAGAAATACCCAGCTAATGATAGAAACCTTACCCACAGAAAATAACTGCAACATTTTACCTCTCCTCGAGACTCTGATTTCTTTACATTATTTGCTAAGTATTAACACTTTGGTGGTATCATTTAACCTTAATGAAAACCCTTTAAGGTGTCCTTAAATAGGAGTACAAAGCAATTTACTCCCTCTGTAACACTCTATTACACCAGACCAGTTGAAATGATCTTCAATCTCCACAGAAAGCTTGTCCAGATAACTTTTTCCTATCATGTGAGAATTTGAATTTCTAAACTATTTTTCACATGAGTTTTCTTCTTAGTTATTTATTTAGGATTTTTTTGTTCATGGTTTACTGATGCTTTCAGCTGTTTCTTTCACTTTTTTGGTAAACTCCGATACTTTAAAAACAAACTTAGAGTTTCCTAATTATGAAATATTGTGTTCTAGCTTCATTACACCAAACTTTAAGAATCTTATGAGTGTTATCATCCTGGACATTCTGAATTTGGGACAGTAGTAATTGTTCCTATAAATAGATCTTTTCTTATTTATTGTTTAGGCAGCTTAGATTTAGTGCACTCTAAAATTAAATTCTTAAGCATCCAAACTTAAAGGCTAGTTCATGTAGTTAGAAGGAAGGACTGCTTATTTGTTACAGTTAGCAGTAGAAGTTTCATATTCTGCTTTTCTAAAGAAGGGATGGCAATTAGTTGATCTTCAAGTAAGGACAGAATTTAAAATACCCTGGCTGCTTTTAATGAAACTTTGGAACGGTCATGTCTGAAAAAGGTACTTCTGTACATTTGAAAGATGCAAGGATATGTGTGGGGGGAAAAAATTAACATTAAAAACCCTAAAGAAAGAAAATATCTAAATGTAGGTCAAGATTTATAGGTTATTTCTGGTAACAAGTCAATGAGAATTAGATATATCTTATATTTTTAAAATTATTTTTTNACAAAAACCAGGCTTGAAGTAATCTTGTATATTCTATTTGCTTACCTCAAGAACTTTTTCCTTCTGTTCCAAGAGCAGAAGAGCTGCACTGCATGGTCCTCTTATTGTATCTTTTCACCTGTTTACTTCAGTGCTAGTCTCTAAAAGCTAATTTGACAGATGAGGGAACAAAGCTTGCACAAAATAGGGAAGCACCCAGGGTGCAATGGCTGTCTCACTCCTGTTGAGAAAGTGGGATGATTGAGGGCCAGTCTGAAGTGGCTGCACATAAATATGCAGAATTTATAAAATAAACGGGATCCTGAGAGGTTGAGATGATCCTGAGATCCTGCTTGTGCAGGATCAGCAGCAAACAGCCAAGTAGGGAGACAAACATCAATTAGGAACTGAAGGAAACCACTGCTGGAAAACTGAAGACTGGAGGAGGAACTGTAAGAGCCTGAGTGGACAAATGAAAACAGTAGAACTTGTGGCAACCATAAGTCTGTGTTCAGTAATGGAATAATGATGTCATAGGAATTATAGCAATGTGGTGGGACAACTGCTTGCCCTTTTGGAATGAAGTGTAGAGATATAAAGTTTTTCTAAACTCTTTATGGAAGGCAGGACAAGTTGTACTCTACCTAAAAGGAATAGCTGACACGAAAGAAATCTTTTATAAAATGGAACTGCTTTAAGAGCTTTTGGATACAGATGAATACAGATACAGACAGCCCAATCAAAGCATGTAGGCAGAGGAGTGGTGTTGAGACTAGAGGAAATCCTCAGTTGAAAATAATGGTTCTCACTGGGGACTCTGACAACTTTGATACCTGCTAAAAGGGGAACATATTAGGGTGCAAATAGTCCAGGGGATCTCTGACAATAATTTTCTGTCAGTAGTGTTGGCAAAAACGATCAAGGAGAAGTAGTGTGGGGCTGCTACTCTCAACACAGGAAAACTGGTCAATACATTTTTTGCCTGCAGTCATCCCAAGGGAGTGGGATCTTTGGTAAATTGAGGAAATGTTCTTGGAAATGTTTAATATTCTTTTAAATAAGCTTGAGAAGAACATCATCCTTAGCAGGATTGAGAGGGACATTGCATTGAGGTGGGAGTGCTGCCAGTGTTCTGGAGGATAGGGATGCTATTCAGAGGAATCTCATTAAATAAGGATGTTGGACCTGCAGGAACCTGGCCAAGATTAACAAAGTTCTGTGTGTGCATTTAAAACTCATGTATAAAAAATGTGGGGACTGATTGGCTGGACAGCTGCAAAAATAGGATCAAAGGGTCCCAGTATATAACCTGACCATCAGTCAGCATTTTTCCTGGAAAAAATAGCTTAACTGCTTACTGAGCTAAATCATCAGGAATGTATAGAGTGGATCAAGGGATGTAGTAATGCTTCTCATCTAATTTGAGCCTGACATTTTGGAATGTATGACAAAATCAGAATTTGGATGAGGACACAGTGTTTTTTGTTTGGTTTTGACAGACTTTTGGCTTGCCCTGCACTTACATAATATTGAGGGGTTATCAGTGATGCATAGGAGAAAGAAAAGCATGGAGCTGGAAACAGCTGGAATCTGACTGAAAATGCTCCAAAAAGAAGAGTAAATATTTATAGATAGCATTAAATTAATTAGTTGAGGGTTATAAAACAGAAGATGTTATTCACTGGACCTACAGTACTATTGTAAAAAGTTTGGTGCTAGCAGTTACAATATGATGAGATCACTGATACAATTTCATCAAATATCTTGAAAATTGTTTTCAGTAAATTTTGTTGCCACAATTACAGAAGGCTATTTAAGGTCAAAAGGAAAACAAAGAAGCAAAATTGAACTGAGAGGTCTGTCCTATGTCTTTTACTTTATAACACAATACAATTAGGGATATTTTTATTGCATGTTCTTGTGCAATGTGTTCACTAAGACTTAATTAGTTTAATGGAAAAATATAAATTCTTAATTATTGAAGTTAATATTTCATTTGTTCTGATAGATTTAACCATGTGATTAAGTGTGAAAAAAGAGAAATAGAATAATTTCACATACCACTGAAAAATGAACTTCAGTTAGACAGTTCTCCTTTATATTCCACTCCCAGTCATAGCAAGCAAGTGGTTTGTACTACCTTTTAACAACCCCATTTGTATTTTCTATCACAGATAAGAAGTGATATAAAACTTGATCCAATAATAGCTAATAAAGTTTCCAGAAAAGAATTATGGACCTACCCATCCTTCAAGAAAAAAAAAAAATCATCCTGAGAATAATCTATCCAGTATGTAAAGCCCAGAAGTCATCCATAATAAAATCATTATACAATCATCATTTTCTGCCATACTTACTAATAAAACAGGTAGAATCAATAATTTTTGTAGATACTAGCGATCCATTTGAAAAAAAAACTTTTATTTTGGAATTTTTCATCAAATTAACATGGCTTCCAGAATAACTCATGCTGTCTTGTTACAATTTCTTCCAATAATTGCTCCATATCATTCCTATGAGGGTGATAGTTAAGATTCTTCTGGTGGTCTGTAAAGCCTACCCTGTCACAATCAGGGAGCTTCTTGCTTCCCTCAAAGAAGACCAGGTTACAATACTTTTAATGCAAGTGTTACTGCTCTTTTCAGGGTGTACATAGTATAGTAAGCATGTTAACATGTTCATAAATGTCATGCTCATCTTGCCCCAGAGCATTAAACCCCACAATGTGATTCTTTTCTGCCTTTGTATATGTGTAGTGAAGGCAACTATTTTCAGCTTTAATGATGTAGTTCCAGAAAATTTATGTGCTCAAATTTGTTTTGTTAAAATTGAAATGAAGCACGTAGGCACAATATTTCCAGACTATCATGATGTTTAACCCCTTTTATTAGCACAGGCATAAGTTTGCCAGAAGCAGCATTTGCTGTGTATATTCAGTCTGCCCTTATGCCTTTTTGCTTTGGGAGACAATGGATGGCAGGGTACATTAAAGCCAACACTGTACATAAGGCTTTACTCTTTTTCCTTCTCCAAAGGCTAGTTTCTGTTAGGATCTAGCAAATTACTTTGTTTGGTTCATTAGTTTCAATAAGGCATTTGGAATATTTTTATACCACCTGCTTGAAAGGAAAGTTTTGTTTTTGTTTGTTTTTACCAATTTAATGCATCTCACTGTTCTACAAATGTAAGAGGAACCCTCTTTATGAAAATTGCATTAGTTGAATAAGACATAGGTACATTAAACTAGATATTATGTACATTGTTTATTAATATTTAATTGAATTTGTTATATGATTTTTTAAAAAATTAATATATATGTGAATTGATTATTAAAAGTATTTTATTTAAAGTAAAATTACTGGTTTTTATCTGTGTAAAATTCCAAATGAAACAACCACACTTCAGAGAAGAAGCAGAATATTATTTAAATTTTTTCACAATTTTTATCATATAGCAGTGAAAAGAAAGACAAATCAAGATTCATCTTCATGCATTTTTTTCATATTTACATAGAAGAGGGTTGACTGATAGGTCTTAATAGTAAGAGAAATCAAGACACCAGAAATAACTACTAAAGTGTTTGTTTGTAAAAAGACAAAAACCATACCGTGTCTAGAAAATAAGAACAGTATCTCATCCTTTGATCTCTACTCTTATTTTTTTTTCCTCTGACATAGAACATAAATATAGGATTTTTATTAACTTAGTCATTCATCCTTTTGCAAGGCCTAAACAGTATTGGCAACTATGAAAAACAGTAAGAAGGAGTTGTATTTCCTCTAGCTGTGGTCTCAACAGCATAGACCAGCAGAGAGAAAGATAACTGGCTTTACTTTTCTGTTCATTCCACATCAACTTCAGAGGTAGTTGTTCTTCCACAAAGAAAAAATATATTTGCTGAATTTAGCATACAGTGTTATGCATTGTCACCCCGTAAGGCCCAAACAACTCGCTCAAGTGTTCTGCATTGTCATTCACATGACATAAAATAGTCATTTAGTCAGGAGATTTGATTGTAGCATATCCATCTAGAAGTTCTTGTTTCTTACTCTGAACAAACCATTTTGTCAAAGAAACAGCTTTGCAGTGAGCTTCATCTTACACTGAAGGTGTACTGTGGGGATGCCTGTTTCTCTCTTTTGAATAAAAAAGATGTAGAATGGCTAATTAAGAAGTAGATGTTCAACTTTTCAGCATTTAAATTAGGCAACATAAGTCCCAACTGTAGTGTCTGAAGAAATATGAAAGTTTTTTAGCAATTTAAAATAGCCTACCAACCCTCACATCTACACCCTGCAAATACACCAAACTGTTAAATGGAAAATTGATAAAAAGACACACTTTAATGTTCTTACCTTGCTGTACTTAGTCTTAGCAATGACCTAAAACCCCAAGAAAGATCATTTGCAGGGTATTAATAATCACAGTAATTTCCTGGTACTTTTTCTAGATGTACCTTAAATTTAGTAGCATCTTTATAATTGACTTTGTATAGAGGGCACACTAAAGGAAAGACTAGGTCATGAAGTCCTATTCCTGTATCAATCTGTGTATAACAAAACCACTCTTTCCACCCTGTCCATTTAGCAGACAATTTCTGCCACATATCAAGCTCAAAATTAATACAGAACTGTAAGTTACTCTTTCACAATGCTAATTTCTGATGTAAAACATGACTTTTTTTTTTCTTTCATTTTAGAAACAGAAAAGTAGTTTTGTATTTTTGGAGGAACATTCAAGTCATTCTGTTTCAGTCATGGCATATTTAAATCTCAACTTGTACTTGATTAAAACTCTATTAATCATTATTAAAGATTTCTTCATGCAAACAAAATAGCATTTAGCTCATTTAAGTTATAATTGTTCACTAATTGGGCAATAAGCAGCTCACAGAACTTTTAAATTAGCTTATAAGTGCAAAAGATAACTACATCGGGAATAAAGTTTCTTGCTGCACATTTTCAGTTGGTTTTAATACATACACCTCATAACATGAATGATATAAAATTATATCGCTTGTAAGAAATTAGTTTTTATTAATTATAATTCAATTTTTTCTCAGTTCATGCAATATATTGTCAGAGGAGAAGGAAATTAAGAAAATTTTCTTGTCTACTTACACTGTCTGTAAGTAATTCTCTTTTACATTTACACAAAGATTTTTTTCTTTATATGTTTTAAAATCAGATAACTTTACCCATGTAAAAAAATTTTAAAAAAAACCCAGTTATATTTTGGTAACAAAGTTCTTCTATCTCTGTTTCTGGAAAATTAATATATTTTGACATATTTTTATCAAATTCATAAAACCAAAATAAGAAATAATGAGCCACTGTATGGAAAATATATTACAGGATTTTATGTGAAATACATTTCTCCTTGTGTATAAGCTTTTCAAAAAGAACAGACCAAAATAATAAGATGAAAGGCGGGGTTCTAAATTTGCCTGGCTAATTTAGCAACTTTAGTTAAGTAGTGACTACATCAGTGGATAAGGGAAGGGTGGGATGTCATCTACCTGGACTTATGTAAGGCCTTTGACACATTATTCCTTCTGCTGAGTTAGAGAGAGGTTTTTATGGATGTGGAAAAATAAGTGCTGGGTAAGGAAATGGCTGGTTGGCTAGATCCAAAGTTTCAGCCTACAGCTCAGTGTCCAAATGGAGATCAGTAACAAGTGTTCCTCAGAGGTTCTTACCCTGATATCTTTATCAACAACTTAGTGAAACGGACTGCAAGTGTCCAGATGACACCAGTGTGACTGTTGCAGCTGATTTCTTGAGGGGAAGAGGAGACATCCAGAAGAATCATGACAAGGTTGAGAAATGCGCCTGTGTGAGCAGTAAGGAGGTTCAACCAGGCAAACTGCAAGGCTTTGCACCTGAGTCAGAGCAATCTCTGGTATCGAATCAGGCTGGGGGAGAAATGAATTGAATGCAACTGTCCCAGTGTCTGAGGATACTGGTGGATGAAAATTGATCATATGCTGGTAAAGTGATGTTTCAGCCCAGAAAACCAGTGGTGTCCAGGCATGCACCAAAAGCAGTGTGTCCAGCAGATCAAGGGAGATGACTGCCCCTCTACTCTGCCCTTGTGAGACAAGCCAGAGTGCTGCATCCAGCTCTGGGCCCCCCAGCACAAGAGAAACATGGACCTGCCAGAGAGAGTCCAGAGAAAAACCACAGAAATATCAGAGAGCTGGAATTTCTCCTGGGAAGTCAGACTGAGAGAGTTGGGGTTGTTCAGCCAAAGGCTCAGAGGAGACTTTATGGTGAATTTCCAGTGTTGAAAGGGGGCTTCTAGGAAAGATGAGAACCAACTTGTTACTAGGGCATGTGGTGACAGGGACAATGGTTTTAAACTGAAAGAAGGTGGATTTTGATTTGATGTAAGGACACAATTGTTTGCTATCAGAGTGGTAAGACATTGGAACATGGTTTCCCAGAGAAGTTATGTACACCCCATCACTGAAAGTGTTTAAAGTCAGGCTGGACCGGGCTCTGAGAAATTTGAACTAGAGAAAAATGTCCCTGACTATGGCAGGGAGGTTGGACTAGAAGACCTTAAAATGTCCCTTTCAACTCAAACGGTTCTATCATTTGGACATTAAGGTTGGACATTACAGAATAGGAGACTACATGTGTTCCAGGTGCTTAAACGCAGGTCTTAAGCTCTACAACTAAGAGAGATCTAGTCTTTGACCAACGCTGATAATAATCAATGGATATATTTAAAAGAAATTAGAATTCAGCTCCTACAGTGTCTATTTTTCATTTGACCTTGTCCAAGAGTGTCACACAAATGTAGGTATGCATGGCTTAAATGCAAATATACAAACTGGTGAAAAAAACCTATCAGCTCCCCTAACCTCAGGCTCTTTCTGCCCATTGTGAATTCAGCACTGCCAGAAGGGTATGGTATACTGCCTTGAAATTTCCATAAGACCTGAGTATCTGATGCCAAATTAGAGAAATGGCATTTCCAGAGTTTTGTCTTCCTTATAACTTTCCTAAACTGATTTTTAAATCGAAGCAAATTTTTGATAGGAAATAATAAAAAAAAAAAAATTCTATTTCCACCTCTTTTGTTTTGTTTTAATTCCTTACATAATATTAGTTTAAAAACTAGCAACAACCTGCAAAGTTTTTGTCTAATCAGGATGTTTTAAGAAAATTTCATTTTAAAAAAAGAATTGTTTTTATCTTGTGGACAGGCTAGAGGGATTTCAAAGAGAATAGAGGTAGAAAGTATGAAAAGATAATCTGCCACAGTTAAGCAATGTTCTATTTCCATTGAAAAAGGATATGTGATAGAAGGCTACATTGTCAGAAAAAAAAAAAAAAAA
>VXBR01011320.1:941121-969720 GCA_013400215.1 Cisticola juncidis
CCTTCCTGCACCTTCCCGCACCTTCCCGCACCTTCCCGCACCTTCCCTTCCCGCACCTTCCCTTCCCGCACCTTCCCTTCCCTTCCCTTCCCGCACCTTCCCTTCCCGCACCTTCCCTTCCCTCCTCTTCCCTCCTCTTCCCCCTGTCCCTGTCCCTGTCCCTTCCCTCTCTCGTACCTTGTTCTGGTACACTGTTACTGGTTTCGCTGTCATGTCCTTTGCTCTTCTTCAAAATGTCTTTCTTATACAAGAAATAAGGTACAAAGCAGAACTGCTAAGATCCAGTTGTTAGGAGATATCTCTTCGTGAATTAGGGTGCAAATGAGACCATATGTTGAAGTCAATGGTACAAATTTTATTACTTATGTTGCAAATTCCTCTCTTCTGTGTTTATCTCAAGTTCCTGCTGTGGTGCTTTATCTAAAATCAAATTCCTTCTGCAGCCTTAACAGTGTTTTGAGACAGGCAACTGCATTTATTATGAATACTCAGGAAACTGAAAATAAACAATATTTTTTCTCCTAAAAGGCTTCTTTAAAATGATCAAGTTCCCTTTTATGATTTTATGATTTTGGCTATAAATGGAAAAAGGAATGCAAAAAAATGGTTCAAAATGAAATGCATTATAGAGCTGTTAAAAAAATTATCTTTCATGAGTATTTATACTTGACAGTGAAACTTCAAACTAAAATAAGAAGTATAGTAGTATTATATTTTGTTAAATTATTAGTCTCCATTTCTCATTCTTCTTTTTTAGTTGTTTTTTGTTGTTTTTGCTATCACTTGTTCAGTTTGTTTCTTTTCCCTACTTTCTGCATTCGATATTGAAGTATATAAAGTATAATGAAGGGAAATTGTAAAAAACACCCCAAAACCTTATAACAAAACATAATATTAACATTTTTTGGAGAGAATGGAAAATTTGAATAGAGATGTTCATTTATTCAGAAAATATATCTGTGAATCTTCTGCTCATTTTAACGTGATTTATAAAACAACCTCAAAATAGATATTTTAATTAACTTTAAAATGCTAATTAAACATGTTAAAAATACTTCAAGGTAAATTGCCTGAACCACTTAGTAAAGAAGCTGCAGAGATTTTTCAGAATATAAGGGGCAGCAAAGGAACAAATAGAACCAATGACTTTAAAGTTAACAATCATATCCAATAAAAATATGCAGCTAGAGTAAGAGAAGAAAGGACTGCACAGGGGAGTATCATAGGAGGAAGACTAGATCTAGTCAGCTGACTTAATATGAGGAAAGGATTTAAAGACAAATAATTGAAAACTGTAAAGGATGCTGGGAAAAATATTCCATCCATTCTTTGCTCTAAAAATTTCTATAGTAGATGATTGTAGAATGGATTACTTAGTTGCAAAAATTGAGTAAAAACAGCTTCTGTTATTAAAATAAAGAAAAAGGTATGACTCTTGACTAATCTTAAGTGGCTTCAGATACACAGACATGCAGATAATAAAAATATGAAATGCTTAGTATGAGAAAACAACTTTTGATTACCTTCCTGAACATTAAATTGTTCTCAAAAGACTATGAGAATTTATTTATTCATTATTTGTTTAATGTTTTGTTATTAAAAATCAGAAATTCTGTGGAGAAAACTGCTAAAAATATTGTACTGTAAGCAATGTACAAATAAATGAACATGATCACTTTGCTTTTTATCACTCAATTTAAGGTAAACCTTACTATACCAAGATTATTTTTAAACCCCAACAGTAATCAGTTAAAAGAATTAATGCCCTACTCTGTCCTGGAAGAACAGAATTGGCTTCCATTGGTGTAAGTGTGAAATTTGCATTAGTTAATTTGATTTAACAAGAAGTGAGAGGTACAGAGATAGAAAGAAATAGAAAACACCTGTCAGAGAGAGGAAGCAAGAGCAGAAGATAATCAGCTGGATCTAGATGAGCTTTAAAGGCCCTCCCAAATCAAAGCATTCTGTGATTCTAGTTGTACAGACTCCATAAGTGATGTCTACAGCTGCTTTCTGCTGAGCTGGCCCTTGGGAAGGAGAGAGTTCAAGGCTTTAGCCACAGGGTCACCTGGTATTTCCCTTCTAGTGGATTTTTGTGTGCAGAATAAATGCACAAACGGTGAAAAGAGCTTTTAAAGCACCCTTACAGACACATAGAGCCTCTGAAGGAGCAGTAATTCCTCCTTTCCCACGCCAAACACATGCTTGCTTTTCCACACTGCCAGACTTCCTGGCCATCATCAGTGTCAGAGCATGCTTGTGATGGCTTTGCTTTTCAGGCTGTACAGCCCTGGAGCAAAGGTGTTTCCACTACAATTCTTTATGAGCCAGGCTCAATTTAGTCTGCCTTTAGAGGGAGGAGAAAACCCTGACCTCCCAGCCCGGGTGGGAACACTCACACTGGCATCAGTGGCTGAGCAGTCGCTCCTCACAGGTGACTCACTGGGACTTGAGTTTGAAAATACATCAACAACTCTGATAGATAAAATATGAAATCTGTAGACTCTTTTCTTCTGCCTTACAAATTTTGAGAAAAGATACAAAACCTTAAGTAATTTGAACACTGTACTTTCTTTGGTAGTTTCCTGGGAATGTATAATCTATCTTAATTACAACATATTGTATATTCATGGGTTTATATCATATACTGTAATAAAAATATACAATATGAAATAAATATAAATCATTTGTTCATTTTACTTATTCATTAATTTTTTTCTTAATCTATATGTTTTTAAATACTTATCCTTATTGCTATTTTTCTTCTATGTGTTTTTGAATTTGTCTTCCTCATCTTCTTCTTCTTCCTCTCACTATTACTGAGATGCCCTGTTTGTTTTGGCAGAAGTGTGTGTCACAGCACTGCAGGGAGGTTCTGGGAGCAATCCCTGCTGTCGGTGCCCTGGCTGTGGTACTCCTCCGGCTGTGCTGGCAAGCAGGGACACAGGAACAGTGTGGGCAGTTCCCACAGCACTGGCCTGAAGCAGGGGGGACACTTCTGGGGCAGTCTGCTGCCCGCTGAGGGCCTGGGCACCCAGCCTGGCAGGGCAAGGGGCTTGGGGGACTGTGCAGGGCAGAGACCAGGCTCTCTTCCCTTTCAGCTGCAACTGCCATTTCTACAGCCATCCCTTGCTCCAGTGCATCCTGTTCCTCCAGCTGCTGGCTCAATGCCTGGATCTCCAGCTGAGCCCTGCCCAAGATCTCACTGGTGATGTTCTGGTCTGTGTGCAGTGGAGCGTGGCTGCTGGCTGGGCTGTTGCATGGGACAGTGCAATAGGGGTCTGTGTCCCTATTGATGTCCACTCCTCACTGAGGACAGAAGAACCTGCTGCATTGTCCTCCTCTAGAGTAGGAGGCTCTTGGGCTCCTCCTCCTCCTCCTCAGCAATTCCGGCTGGGGCAGCAGCTGCTGGCTCAGTATCCATGGGACTCCTTGGGGCAGGAGAGGCTCTGGGCAGGGCATGGGCTGCCTCTGCTGCCACCTCTGTTGAGAGAGCTCGGCCCCTCCAGGGGACAAGTCTGGGGCTCCACAATTCTCACTGAGCCCAAGGGTCTGTCCCAGATCTTGGAGCTGACATCATGTCCTCCTTGGGACAGCTTCTGGCTGCTCATACCCTCATCCCATTGAGACAGCTTTTGGTCACTCAGATCTTCTTATTGGGGCAGCTCTTGGAATCTGTAGTCTGGTTCTTGGGACAGTTCCTTCTCGCTGCTGTCTCTTGCTTGGGACAATTCTGGCTCTCTCCTCTCTTCCCACTTCAAGATGTGCAAGTGCACATCTTCCCATGGTGAGAGTGCTTGGTACCTCTCACCTTCCCACTGGGACAGCTCTTGGACTTCTTCCCATTTGGAATCTTCTGTGAATCTCACATCTCTCCATAGGGACAGCTCCTGGGATCTCTTGTCTTCTCATTTGCCATCCTACTGCTCTCTCACTCTGACTTCCCATTGGGACACTTCTTGGACTATCACATTTTCTTCCCATTCATGAAACTCTTGGAATGTCTCATTGTCTTCCTCCCACTCGTACAGCTCCTGGGCTCTCACTGTTTCTTCCCACTGGTATAACTTTTGGTGTATTTCATCTCTTCACTGGGAAAATTCTTGGACTCTCACATTTACCTGTCATTGGTACAGCTCTCAGCTTCTCCTGGCTCCCCATTGGGAAATTTCTTGGAGTCTCACAACTTCTTCTCCTTGGTATGCTCTCACACTGTCATATCTTCTTCCTGTTGGGAAAGCTCTTGGCCACAAGCACCTTCCCATTGGGAAAACTCTTGGTCCATGTTGATAAGGGGCTATAGTTGGCACCCTAACAATGGAAGCAGACAGGAACTGATACAGAGCAGACAGGAATTGATACAGAGCAGACAGGAATTGATTCAGAGTAGCCCCCAAATTTGGGGACTTGTAGCCCCTGCTGTGCCCAGTGCCCTGAGAGGCCTTGGATAGGCTTCCACACTGCTTTGTGACCCTGCTGATGGTACCTCTTCACTGAGAACAAGAGACTTTGGTGCTTTTTCTGCCTCAAAGGAAAAAAACAACTTGTTCCTCAGAATCTCCAGCTGAGGCAGCAGCTGCCAGCTCACCATCCTTGGGACTTCCCAGGGCAGGAAAGGCTCTGGACAGGGCAAAGGCTTCCATTACTTGGAATTTGATCAGAGGTATATTAAATCACATCAATATGTGTCTATTTCTGCAAGTACCCTTGGCTTGTATGGCTGCAGAACAAGCAAGGTACTAAAGCAGGAAGCACTTTTGACATCCTCCTTAGAAATCCTTTAATTACAGCGTTAAGCATGTAAGATCATAAGACTAGAAATATTGTAGAAGCATGACTTTAATCTCTTTGTTAGGTCACTTGTACAACATCATGGAGTAAGTGTCAGTCAAAAGCCTGGAGGCACTCACCAAGTGTTCTTCATGGTTCTAATCCAGGAAGAGAAAAAACATTTTTGTCAGCTTTCAGTTGTAATCTGACTTTAATATCATTTTAATAAATGGATTTACTGCAGAATTAAGCTAGTGTCACAAGATTTTACTCATATTTTATAAATGTGCTTTGTTCGTAAGATTAATACATACTAAGTGGCATTTATAAAGCAATTAGTGTATTAGCATACAATACAAAAAATTGTAATAGGACTTGTTAGTGAAATTTCAACAAACACCAGTCAAAGAGAATGATAGAAGAAAATGGAAACAATTGACAGTATTATGTCTAATTATAAAAAACTTTGTAAGAAAAATCTAATACATTGCCTCTGTTGAAGAAATATTTTTCAAAAAAGACTAAAACTAAGAATACATAATCCTGTAAATCATTAGGGGAAAACAAACAAACAAAAATCATCACCTAAACCTACAAGTGTCTCAGGTATCCCAAAATACTGTGGTATTCCATATCTCTCTCCCTGCAAAAATTGTTGCTGTCTCTTTCAGACTTGGCATTTCTGGAACCAGAATTGTAGGGCAGTCAGAAGTTGCTGGTCCCTTTAAAAAGTCAGAGCACCCAAACTGGTTTCCTTCTTTACCTGGCAGTGTTTGCTGAAGGTGGAGACTCCGCTTTCGGAAAATGTTTTTGTAGTGAACTTTGCAAACTCTCTCATCAGCAAAGCTTGACCCAGTCCCTTGGACCGTGTCACGCCATGTAACACCAACAGACAGGTTTTTGCACCCCTGACATAACTGCAGTGTGGAGCACGCCAGCACCAACACCATTGAAGTCCCTTCAGGCTGGATCCTTTTCAGCAGCCAAGCCCTTTCCTTTTACATGTGCAAACTTCAAAGTACAAAAGACTGACAGGAACTCAGTCCTGAATCCTTACTCATATCACAAAAAATCCTAACTTTGATAAACTGCTAGTGACAGAAATACTCCTGATCATAGTGGCAGTGAACTTTATGGCAATTATACTTGCAATTTTAAAGCATTATTCCCTTAGAACATGGCACCTGCCATCATGCACTATTTCTGAAATGCTGAATTATCAGGTACAAGAGGTATCACCACAGATGTCTAGCATTACTGGGCAACAGTACCAACACCAGTGTAAAAATTAAACCAAGAAAAGAGCAGTAGTACTTGGTTATTCTATCCTTAGTACCTATTACTCCTTTTTCCAGGGGTTGCTCCGCTGTGTCTCCAATACATTAAATTGCATCTTAACAACATACCTTCTGATTTGCCAGTGACCTTGTTGATGCTAATAAAACATAAAGCCATAAAAGGACATAATGGAGACTATGAACATGTTTGGTCTGGTTTTCTTCTTCTTCAGAACTCCCTGTGCTGGTAAGAACAGAGTCAAAAGCCTTGTGGTGAAAGGGACCTTTACAACTTGAGTATAAAAAAATATGATCTCAATCTGTCAGATGTATCTAAACAGAACTAAAACTAGTTAAGTTGCCACCTCCCACAAGTCCAGCTTTGTTATGTATCTGTCACTGCAAGTAAGACTTTATTTCTGAGCCATGCACTGATTTATGCAGCTCTATAAGGTACAGGTTAATACCGTGTATATATAGAATAAGGTATTATACTAAAGAATTTATACTTTAAATATATTTTTCTTCTTTTTAATACTCTGAGTAAAATAAGTTTAAGAGCTAATTTCCAAACTTTTATTTTAAATACATTTTTATTATGATGACCTATGCTGTATGTTACAGCAATAGATTTTTTTACTGTGGTAAAGACCAGAATTCCTCATGAGAAAAAAAATTCTTTTAACTTTACAAATAAAAGGAATTAATCAGGATCCACATTTAAAGATTTCTTGGGAAGCTCCACACTAACACAAAACGGGTTTTTTTCGATTCAGTTGTGAAAATAGGTTTCTGAGAGAGATACAAGGAAGAAATTGTGTTTGCAGTTCAGCATCTCTATTACTCTACAAGTAAGAATTCTCTATGTGACATTACTGATTTTGCCACAGAAAAGAAAAAAATTTAAGAGGTTCCTCAGAATTACAATTTCTCCTAGAAGTTTGATCAGAGCAGAACTCATATTTCCTGAACTGTAAAGAAACTATGATATGCAAATCAAACCCCCAGACTTAATTAGAGGATGATGAATGCTTTCCCTGTGAGTTTCTAACCATGGGCCTGTTTAACTCTGAACAGACAAACTAAATGATATTTTCTGCCTCTGCTCTCTATTAACCTCGTAACAGTAGTGAAAAGGAACATCTGCATACAGAATTGAACGAGAGGATAGCACTTATCAACACCAGATATATACAGTTGCCTATGATGCCTTAGAACAGTAGTATTCCTGAGTCCAGCACTTTATCTAAGATACATAAAATAAGATGTGTTCCATAATGAAAAGCTTCAAAAGGCTGATTAATAGATCTTATACTACTGAAACTTGTCTTTAATTAGTAGGTACAATTCTACAAATGGAAGTACGTCTGCATTAGAAAATGACATCCCTCTATGAGATTCATCTTTTAACTGTCAAAATGCAGCACAAGGTGCTGTAAGAAAATAGGTTATCATGATAAATTTCAGCATGATTTTTCATTAATTTAGATCAGAACTAAGAGCACTTTTACACAAGCAATTTCATTTTTTATGGTAGCTATGTGAAAGTTACTGCTTCTAATATACTCCATTTAAAATTTATATGATTTTTTTTTTCATTTTCACAGATTGATTCTCTCTCCTTTTCTTGTTAACAAAAGGAGACTGACTGGTTAAATCTAATTAAATCTATTCAAACTATTGCCTCTGCCTAACCATACGGGTCTTGACATCCAACTGGACAAGAATAAATGTTTTCATTACAAACTGAAAGGCAAAAATCCATATCATATTATAAATCTCATAAAGATATGACAATCAAGTGGAAAGTGAAGAACAGCAAAGAAAATGTAGCAGTCTTGAAGTTGAGACATCGAGGATTTGCAGATGTGTTAAGTCCTTCTAAAATTAATGAGAATCTGTTGGAAAAAAAAAAGAATTGCATGAATCAGCACATATTAGATGTCTTTTTAATTTTGTCAGCACAAGTAAAAAGTACTTTGGTTACCATTACAAAAAAATTTAAGATGTCTCGTAATTATTATATAATTTCATATTTAGCTATGTCTCAGTCAAATTCTACAGTTTAAGAGTTATGATTTATATATTAGATATATTTATCTAATAAAAACAGGTAAGTGGTGGTGAATTCTCATGCTATTTACTGCTCAGTGTGCTCCCCAAGAAATAATGATCAAATACTCACACAGAATGCTAGGGAAAGAATTTCTACTAGAAATGACTAGAACCCAGCTCTTCATGACATTAAACTGCAGGTCATTCACATGTTGTTGTCCATGATAGCTTTGAAATCTAGGTCTAATGAAAAGGCTTGTTCTCTTATTCTTGTCTACCCCTTCTCTAGACTAAAGATCCATTGTTCTGTGCCCTGAGCTGCTTTTGTAACCCCGTTTACTTATTGATTGTCTTCCCTTCTGTAAAATCAAGCTTGTTAACTTCAGCTCTGGAAAAGTGTTGACACTTGCTTAAAAGCATCTGCCCTGGTTTTCTGTCCGGTCTTGGGTATCTGCACCATCCATTTCCAGTTCTATTTTTAGAACTTTTCAACATGACATGTCTAGGATTTTGAAAGTGTATTTTCACATCATTGATTTGATTTGTTTTTTTCACTGTGTCAATTAAAAATTCTATTCAAGTGGATTCATGTTAAGTATTTAAAACTTTTGCTGTTTTCTTTTTAATCCTAACATTTGTATAGGTGTTTCATGTGAAATATAAGGAGACTTTAATACTTAAAATATCAAAATGTCCTTTGAGAATGTATAAAAAATTCTTTAGCACTGAAAATGAAAAATATACACAAAAAACTTTTAAATTCATGTTTATAAGTGTTCTTTTGTAGCAGACATTGCATACTTTAACTGAATAATATAGAAATTGAAAACTGTTTAGAAGTAAATGTCACATTTCCTACCAGGGCCAGCAGCTAGAAAATCTTAGTCTTGCCAAAATAAACTCAGAAAATTGATCATTCTTGAAATATCTCTATTTTCTAATTATCATCCACATTATTAAAAAATTATCGCATCCTATGTCTGAGATCTGGGTATATAGCTTGCCTTAGTTTTGTTTCTGGAACAGAAATCCAATGCTTTACTCAGCATTCTGTCTCATTTTGTAGGTCCTTGCCCTAATTACAATCTTCAGTACCTGCGTATTTACCAGAGGGAAATATTGTACAAAAATTCAAGAGCCTTTGTACTCTTGAAATGTACTGATCACCCTTATAAAATCCTTATCTGTATTCCATTCTAATTCAGAAATATACCAAGCTTCCTGTATAAGTCAAATATTGTTCACCCAGTATGTATTGTTTATGTAGTAGGTATTTTCATAACTTAGCTGAGCATGTGCAAATCAGCCTGTTACTCCTTTTGTATTCACATATTCATTAAATTCCCACATTACTTATAAGAGAGTATCTTGTCTGGATACACCTTGTCAGCTCACAGAAAAAATGAAATAGCAGTTCCCTGCAGAGATGGCTTTGTGAGTGTTTTTGATATTCTGCAGGAAAATAAGTGGCACTGTTGTACTTGAAGTACAGTTCATGCTGCGTTGCTTTAGCAGATTAGTACTGAGCTCTTGCCTTGCAAGAGAGTTTACATTTTGACTGAGTATTATAGGCTGAAGATTTTATTGTAGACGTAAATCTTACCTGTGAGGAAATAAACCTTACTTCCGTCTTTTTTTGTGTTTTCAGAGCATAAGTGAACACTGATATTGTTCATGGTTGTGAGCTCATTCTTCATTTCAGATGAAAGAGAAAGGCAACAAGCTTTCTAAACACACCATTATGTATTTAATATTTTCTTTTTTCCCTCTTGCTTGCTTCTTCCTCTTGTCAAGTAATAGGGAAAGACTTAAAATAATGACATTGCACATCCACATTTACATACATCTACATATCTACTTCATATATAATTGCTGAATCCTTTCTAGTCAGAGGGGAAAAAAGACACTTCTAGGTTATAAGCATTCATCTATGATATTTTATAACTCTGCTTTACAGTGAGGTTATTTTAGTTCTTTATGCTTACTAAGAAAAACTATAAATATTAACCTGATCTAATGAGGGATAAATACAGCACCAATCAAAACTTTTTCACTTTTGAGTAAGCAAAGATTTAGGAATAATTTTATGACCTAGACATAGGATCCCAGGCTGAATTACGGGAAATCTAATAGTTGTGTGCAGAAAATGGAACAATGATGGAAGGAGAAAAAATAAGTTAAAAATGTTACTATGTATGAAGCAGAATATTATTGTAAATTTTTGGGAAATGCTATGTGTTTATTTTTCTGCACAGCAAGCATTTCCACATCATGAAAGGCAATTGCATGGGTCACATTGTTCACAATGCACTGAAGCATGCAGATAAACATCTGCCCTGTTCCAGAGCAGTACCAAATACTAATGTGGGTAATGACTTCTTTTCTTTAAAAAAGTATCCAGAAGAAAAACTACATTAAGTGTGTACAGTGATGGTAAAGTCTATTCTCATCTGTGCTTTATTTCTAGAACCAAGCTACCATTAGTTTCTTTTTAATATATATTTAATATGAGTTGTTTTAGGCAGTTTTTATTGTTTTGTAGCAAAGTAAGTTTAAAAGACTTTAATTCATGCCTGACTAAATAAGAAAAAGCCTAAAATTGTGTGCCACTTCCCTTTTATTCCTATGCTTTTTCTGTCCATCTTCTCAGTGGAGATAACTCTATATTACAGAAATCTAAGTGCCTACAGCAACTTAGCATCAAAGTTCTGAAGTCAAAGCAATGAGAGTCATTATCATAATTAGTTCAAAAGATCAACATAACTAAAGGACAAAGATCTCTCTAAAAACCCAAAAATTCAAGAAAATATTAGTTTTATAATTTGGAGTTGAAAGAAGCAAGACAGGAAGACACAAGGTATTATAACAGAATTTTTATGCGGAAGATTTTACTACAAACTTTTAGAAATTATTTAAAACAAAAGATTTTATGTAAACCAGGTAGGCAATTTAAGGAAGAAGTTTTGACAGAAATTGTGTCATAACAACATTAAAATGTAGATGTACATATTCAAAGTAGTTCAAAACCAGACATGGACTCATACATGTGTAATGTAGTTAAATTCCATTCCTTCTTAGACATCTACAGTGATTTCATATCTATGATAAACATGGTTGACTTCCTCTCTAACCAATGCAGATTTTTTTTTTCAATTTTGCATCTTTTGATTAGAAAAACATTTCTTTTTTTTCTTCCTGAGAAAATATATTGAGATGTTACCTTACCATTGTCAGTGAAGAGAACATAGAATTACACACATACATGTAGATTTAAGATGTCTTCTCAGATTAATACTGTCTCTGGTTCTTATTTGTTCAGGATTTTTACATTATCAATGGATTTACAGAAAGTCATCAAAAGCATGTTTTTATTTTATGATTTTTGTAAAATCTCTGGAAGGGGGAACATTATTTAGTAACTCTGAACAGTACCCTACAGTGCCTAAAGCTATATACCATGATAGATCTTGGCAAATTGAACTCCCATTCCTTCAGTACTTTACCACTGTCCATCATTCCTTCCATTCCTTCACCTTCACCTTCACCATTTAAATGCCAATAAAATTAAGAGGGCTCCAGTGGCATATTGCAGAGAATGACTTGAATAATAATCTACAACTTATTGACATTATATGTCACTAATTCTAAATTGTTATCTTTTTTATTATTTTTCGCCGATCAAATGTAAGGAGGAAAACTTTTGGCAAGGGATAAACTATTTGCATAGTTGCATAGGGGGTTTGTTTGTTTGTTTGTTTGTTTGTTTGTTTGTTTTTTATTAATCAAAAACCAGTAGTTCGAAAAATAGAAAAATTTGATTATTGTTCACTGGTATTTTATCCTTGAAGTTCATTCATTAGTTCATCAAATAAAATGATAATTGCAAACACAATGACATGAACTATTAACTGTCTTCTGAATATTGGCACCATTACCTCAGACTGTGTCTCTGCGTCTTATCTACAGCAATTGAGACTAACATCAGAGTTGCCTTCAAAAGGAGAAAAATGAAGAGTGAATCTGCACTTAATTTGGGATTTTCTAATAATAAACATAAAATATTTGACCCAAATACAACCCCCCAGATTTATGCGTGTTATTTTTTGAATATTGAAAATTTTTTACATCATGATAGCTAAATAGTTTAAATAAAAAGTGTACACTGAAAATGCTGCTTATCCAACAGCTTTCTGTCATAAACACTACAATGATTAAATTACTTACATATGCATTATTCCTATAGAAATCTTCTCAATAAAACCTTCAACAAAAGCAACATCTAAAGATATTTCCTTTTTGTAATAGTAGGTGCAGCTTCTTTGTATTATTTATTTTCAGTCATGCACATTACAGGAATGAAGAATCAGGACCAAACCTATATGGGCTAGCTACACATCCCTGTACCTGATTTTCTTTACTTTATAATAGACAAATATTTTATTATACAGATTTTTTTCTTTTAGGTTTTTTAATGTATTTTAATATCAGGGTCAATTCTTTCAGGGCCCATCTCTATACTGTCTACTGTCTTGGTTTCTCACATATTTTTATTCCTACCCTTCCTTATGCTCTGTAAAAGATCAACACTGCCTATCGTCATCCCCTGCCTTTTGATATATTTATACTGAAATTGCTTTGGTTTGTCAGAATGCAGTAAGTTCTTGGTGTGTATGTTACCAAGATATACTATGCCCTATACCAATCCAAATACTTTAAAGACATCTATGATTATATTTTCATTAAAATTGTCTTTATGTTGTGAGGAGGAGTGTGATTTTGTTAAATTAATATTTGGTCCACAGTCACCATGCCTAATTCTACTTAGTAGTAGTGGCACAGGCTGCCTTCTAGAGTGCACTCCTTGCTTTCTTACCTATTCAACACAGGAAACCAATCTTTTCCAGACAGAAATTTAGAACACCTGTATTAGCATCTGTCTCTGAATAATTCACCAGAAAAAGCCATAATTTTCTCTTTTTCTACTAACCTTATTAACTCCCTTCATTAAAGAACTTCAAATACATAGTCTAAGTATAGTCTGTAAAAACAAGAAAATCTGCTTCAATCCTCCTCACTAAGAATGCCCACAATGTTGTGGATTTGTATGAATTAAAGCAGGTTCTTGTACTGGGGGGAGAAATGTGACTAATAATAGAGTTAATGGAAGTTCCTTACATAGAAAGCTCTCTGGCTCCTTGCTTTATGATTATCTATAATTAGTGTCAAAAACTGATTCAAAGAGCAGTTTCTCTTGTTATTATTTATCTCAAGTATCATGGACAGTCATATTATTTGTTCTGACTGTGACAAAACACAAGGAATTCTTTCCTAGTAGCTTCTTAAGAGCACCAGTCCTATACATGGACAGACACGACAAATCCGCTGAGTTTGATATGATTACTTCTGAAGTCAAGACATACCAGTACTCAAGCTGACTGTGTATCATATATTCCTCCTTAGTTTTTTCCTTTGCATTTCATAAAGTAGATTTGAGTCTGGGGAGATTCTGTAAATACACAGCCATGTCCAGGTGATAAAATGCCTATATAAAATCCATGTCTTTATGCAATCATACCTTGCCATATCCATTCAAAATGCACCATAAGGGATATGCCAGTGACTGTAGCAACTGTTTGGTTACTGTAAAGACACAAATGGGGACTGGTATCAGCAGATGCTGTATATTGACTGAACAACATTTTTTTTCTGTACAGAGTTTATGAACTGGCTGAAATAAACTTGAGAAAGAAAAAGAGAAACATAATTTAAATTTCTCAAAAAAAACCCCAAACAAACCTGAAAGAAGATACAATACCGACTAAACCTCAAGGAAAAAAAAATATTATTTTGGGTTTGCAATGAATTAAAAAATTAATGGAATCCTGTAGTTGCAATCCTGTAAATTATGTTATTAATTTTAGAGGATATTTGCAACAAAACAGATCTTCCATTTTTCTGTAAACAACTTTTCAGAAGCCATGCTTTAGCTATAAGTGTCTTTTCCTAGACACTCCTTGAGGAAACATTCCATTTCTGATTCACAATTGCCTATATATGAGAAACTCCTTAGCATTCTCTGTGGCTTCAGAGAGTGATAAGGCATTGTAGTCTGTGAAATGTGCCCCAGACTTTTTGACAGGAAAAGATGTTCTTTTACTGATTTGAGTTTGGAATTCTAAATTTCTATAAATACCATGAGAAGGCAGTTTTATAATATAAACACAGCACAGAAGGTTTTTAAGCACAGCCACTACCTTATCAGCAAGATTCCTACAGTAGCAAATGTGAAACTCAATTTTGCACAAAAGAACAATCACATAGGCAGCAATTTTATTGCATGAAAGAAGAAAGAATTTGGAGAATACATTTAGTTTGCTAAGATAAGAAGTCTTACATAAACTGCAAAAATCTGAAGTGTGCTATTCTACTTAACCAGTTTACTCTAGCTCTGCTCACTGAGGCACTGGGAGATACATGTGGATGTTAAACTGTACATGAACAATTAAGGAAGACTATGTGCAGATGTGACAGGCCTTCAGATTTTTCTCTCATAGCTTTTCCAATCAGAAAATTGTCTCTCTATTTCTGATAGAAAGTATTGTATGTTACTCTGCAGCAGCAAATGCTTACTAAAGGTTTGTGCTTTCTATCATTTAGCCAAGCTCACAGCCATAGTCAATTCATTACAGAGTGTATGTCAGTCCAGTGATGTGGAAAACTACGTTACTGGCATGGAAGGGTCAGATACTAGATGAAATCTAGAAGGATATGGGCTGTGAAATCTGAGTGAGAAGAGAGTCTTGGTCTCTTGAGAAATGACAAAAGAGACACTGACGTTAGTATGTTTCATCCTCTGATCTGGCCACAGCAGATGGCACTGGCAGTAGCTCTAGAGAAATAAGACTTGTAAATAATATTTTTCAAGAGAATTACAGAAGAATTAATAAGAAATAACTCTATAAGTAATGAAGCATAATTCAATTGTTTGACAATTGTGTATGTGCAGATTCAGACCCCCTTGTATATTTTAGATCTATGTATCTATCTGGGAAATAGTGGATAGTACTAAGGAAAATAAATCATTAATTTGATGTGGTGTTTGTCAGTTTGGCTCAATTGAGTTTCTTAATAATTTTACAGTCTATCACAACATACAGGAAATAAACATTAGATCAAGCTTTTCAACTGAATTAAAGGAAGACTCACCTGTATGTCAGCATGACATCAATTTCATCATAACAGTATGGAGGTTCTAATGCTCTGTCTTGGCATATATATTTCTGTGCTTCCACTGTACATTTTCCTAATAAAAGGATAGATGAGGAATTGTAACTACTTAAGTAGATCTGTCATTAGCAAAATATTATGTTTGGTACATCAATCAGAACTCGATCAAAGTTGAAAGAAGCAGGTCTGTTTTGTATCTATATTTACACAAGCCAATCGATTTTCTTAAATAAAACCTCCTTAAGCTCATTTAGATATCAATACAGTGTTGACTTCCTGATGAACCTCTGAATGCCACCTTATCATTCCTAAAAAAAGCTGTTGAAGCATTATACTAACTCATTTTACCCTGACCAGGACACCAGCTTTCTGCTGCTGTGATGATGTGCAGATGCAGTAGTCATCTACTGTTGAGGAAATAGCCTTTCTCCTAGCAGCTATTACATACAGTCTGACAATTCTTATCAGAATCAGTGAAAAGTCTATCCATGGTAAGCATATTTGGTTCCTGTCACTGCACAGTTGAGAGAAAGGACTATCCATAAGGGGAATAAGAATGGAAAGAGCTGTGACTGTGAGGCACAGTAAGTGCAGCTTGGATGGTACACATCGTAGATCCCATCTCCAAAAATTCTCAGATATAATAAATAGTGCTGAAAATATAAGTGTTTTCACATACATAAAGTATCCACAAGCTGGGTTAGGAAGCACAATATTCTGGTTTGTGCTACGGCTGCAAGGTAGCGTTCGAAATATGCAAGCTATTTCCAAAACAGACAAAGATTTTCTGCTTTATGTGCAGACTCTGAGGACTTTTGTTTACATGGTTAATGGATCCTTGATAAAAATACACTCACTGGATAATTTAAAACCTTTTAACTATTGAAATTAAGTTTACATAAACTCTATGACTTGTTTTCTTTGACAATGAATCCTATGTGACATGAGAGACCGAATTTCTCATTCTTTCTCTTGTTTCAATCTGCTGGATGACATAAAATGAAAATGAATTTTTACTTTTTAAAGAAAAAATAATCCAAATTTCTTTTTTTTTTTTTTTTTTGCTGTTGATATTTTCATTTTTTTTAGTCAGCACTTGTTACAGTTGAATCATGTCAAATACAAAAACCGAAGTTTCCATAGTAACACTGACATATCCACAAGCAATAATAAAGCCTTTAGAGTATCACATACTACTGTTTATTTTGTTTATGTCTTTAGTTTTGCTTTTCCTTTTAATCTGTTTTTAGTATTCTTACAATATTTTTCCTTTGATTTATATCAGTTGCTATGAAACTAAGGTTGTAAATAGAGATAAAATATATAGCTGCCCACAAGCATTATATAAAATCAGTTTGCCTGAATTCTGGAATGTGTACTTTGAAATGTGAAATCTCTCTGAAAAATAAAATAAAAAAATAATTCCCCTCACCCACTTCAAAAAAGAAGGAAAAAAAAAACGCAACAAAAACCCCCTCACCTAAAAAACATCAGTAGTTAATGTTGCATACATCAGACTGAAATAATTGTTGTAGAATAAAATAAGCAATGTATATTTTAATAAAATCTGAGCATAATATGTTGCTCAGTGAGCGTACAAACAAAAGATCTTCAGCTAGAAACTGGGTTAGAGAGGATTCAATCTTTTCAAGACATAAATTGAAAATGCTTCCAAAATTTAAGTGAAGAAATCTTAAATTAAAAAAAAAAAAAAATTCAACATCAAATGCCCAAATGCCCTAGGTTTCTTCCCTGCTAGTGATTAATAATGACAATTACAATGAAAGACATCTAGAGCATGGACATGTTTGATAAAAGCCTGCCAAGAGGAAGGACTTGAGACCTAATAGGTTAAAAAAAACCCCTTTGACTCAAAATTTCCAATTTCAAGAATTGATGTTTTATAGAATGAGAAGAAGGAAACACCTTAGTGTTAGATTGATAGTACATGATACAGAATGTTTGTAGGGGGCTCATGATGCCAGATTTAGAGATGTGAGAAAGAAGAACTGGATGGCTTATCTCAGTACCTGTCATTTGTTGCCTCAACAGAAGCATAGAATCACAAAAAAGTCTGGATTGAAAGGGACCTCTGTAGAGCAACTAAACTGGCTTTCTGTTCAAAACAGGAACTTTGTGAGGTTATCTATGGCTCCATCAAGCAAATTCTTAAATCTTTCCAGTGAGGGATATTCTGCCATTTCTCCAGGAATTTTATCCCAACATTTAACTGCCTTCTAGTTTTGTTTCAGTGATTTGGGGTTTTTGTCTGGTTTACTATATACAGCTTCAGTCACTTCAGGTGTTTCCCCTCAAGTGACCTGTGGTTAATTGATTCTTTTCCTGTCACTGTGGACATTACGAAGAGTATATGTCCTGGAAAATTATGATTAGATCTCCCATGAACTACTAGGGATTAGTCTGATGCAAGACTTCTACATTTCCTTTTGTTAAACCTTATGTAGTTTCTGTTGGCCCAGTCTTCCACTTTTTCCTACACCCTATATAGCTGTCCCCCCAGGTTTCTTTTACTTGCCAATAAGATGACAGTTCACTTACTGCTGTCAGGGAGGTCATTTATAGAGATATTGAGTAGTATTGAATCCTATAGCAAGTCTGGAGGAACTCACTCTTGATAACTGCCATTAACCAACATCCTTTGCACTACTCCATTTAACCAGTTTTTCACACAGATTACACTCCATCCATCCAATCCATCTTAAAAAAAGATGCCATTGGGAAGTCATGTCATCCCTCATTCTTTCCTTCATCTCCTTACCAAGTTGTTCCATTATACAAAGCAATCAAGTTGGTCAAGAACAGTTTCCTCTTGGTAAATACTTACAGCCTTTTTCCAGACCTTCATCTGCCTGGTAATAGCTGCTCTGGGGACCTCCTCAAGCCTCTGGAGGGAAACTGACTGTTCTTTCCTGGATTTTCCTTTTTGAGCTTTCTGTACATGTGCACAGGATTTATGCCCTAGCTGCAGTTGTTTCAAACAGAATTTAAGCTATTTTACACTAAAAGATGTTGGGGTCTTTTTCTATATTTTCAATGTACTTTTCATAAGCTTGCTGTCTATGAGAAACACACAAATAACACAAGCATATTTGTGCATTTCAAAAAGGTTAGATTTTTTTTTTAATTAATCAGTCAGCCTCTATCTGACTGATTGCAGGTAGCAATAAGAATCACTTATCTTTTCATTTCTACTGTGGTGTTAAAGCCCTGAACAATGGAACAGTATTTTCTACTTACTGCGTGAAACACTATGTGCATTTTTCATTTTGACAATATCCCATGTGTAAAGAAAGGCATCAGGCACCTTGCTCTTGGCCAGATGGTAAAAATGCATATTTGGCCATTTTCCTACTTTTTGGGTTGCCTCTGTTATTTTGTGTTCTGTTTCCCTTCTACTTATTTGTTCTTGAATGTGTTCCCCTGTGCCCTTGCTTTGCCATAAAATTGCCTTTACTGTAAGCAACAGCAAGCTGTGTGTTCGTGTTGTAGAGGTTTGACACTGTTTTCTCTCTGTGGGCTTCCCAGCACCTGCTGTAATTTCCATAATCTAAACCTTCTTTGCCTCCATTGTTGAAGTGGTTTTTTTATTTATTTTTGGAATGTAAGTGTCAACAGATGTGATTGAAGATAATGAGACATGGTACTACTGTGGGATTACACTTGGGAGGCTGGCAGGGGGAACTGTGCAGAGTAGATGGCCCTTGCAAATGTATGCTCGTCATCTACCTGTAATCAGGTCGATTTCCAGTATCCTGTCTAAATTAGATGGGCATTTCTGGCTAATCAAATTGTTAAGAGCTAACAAAACCACTCAGCTATAACTTCTAAGTACAGATATTGGACAGATAAATTTAGAAATTACTTTATCTTCAACAAATACATCATGTCATGCCTGATGCAACAGTGCACCTTCAATATACTAAATACAACACAAGTAACTTGTTCAGCAGTTTGAGAAGCCTTATGTTGATTTGAAAAATGAGAAACAAATTCTCATTACTTATGCTCCAATCTAAGAAAGTTTCTATAGAGGTTTTCTCATGAAAGAGGAAAAGGGAAATAAGAGATTGTAATGATTTGATAATGCTGGAAGCAAGTACAATTGATTAGGATAGTTTAGACTTTTTAGCTCATTAGTTCAAGACTGGAGGGTGTTGTCATGTTGCCATTGCTGCTGCATGTATCACACAAATGTTAAGACTTTACTTTGACAAAGATGTATCTACTCAAGCTGAACTGCAGTTGAAAGAAGAGAGCACAAATGGAAATACTGTGTGATCTCAGCCTTTATTTTGTGGCATATTTACACATTAAATTTCAATTCATTCTAAATGTGACCCTCAAAAGTTATCTTTAGAAGTCAAAAACACAGTTAAGAATTTGAGTTTCAGTAGACAATGAAAATAGAAAAGCTGTGATGATATTTTTCAGGTATTTTCTGATGTGGTTTGTTCCTATCAGGTATAAAAAGACTTTCAAGTGTGCTATAAGTACTTTTACTTTTTTTGAAAGAAGTGGTTACATCTAGAGGAAATTACTTTGGAAACTATTTTACATGTTTGACAGAGAGCCATGGGAAATTTTGATATGATAAAAGTGTTTTGTTGAGTACAGGACACAACCCACAAACACACACTGAGAACTGAGAAGTATTTCCCACTGTGAAGTATTTCCAGCTGTTTCTTTTACAGCATTATTTTTGTTATTTCACGTGTCTGTTTGAATTTCATAAAGAATTATTTTTATTTTCATATAAATAACTAAATTAGAACACAATGACATGAACTCTAACTCATAGCTCTTCAGCTAAACATGTACTGCCACATTACCAAGCAGTAAATCATGTGATAAAATCTCACAATTTAAGAAACTTTATGGTTTCTTGTCTCCAGCTTTTTCTTTATGTGTTTCCTGATAGAATAATTTTAGTCTCCAATATCAATTACACAATATTTGCCATTAGCCACATCTTATACTTTTTCTAAGGCAACCTAGGAATGGAAATAGAGGAAGAAACTTAAAAAGAGAGGACATTTTCCAATGCAAAGATTCCCAAGATGACATAACACCAAAGTCCTGTCGGAATGAGGGTTTGTTTATATATATGACTTGTTCAAGTAAGATTTCAGAGAGCATGGGTCAGAGAAGGCACGAGGCATGGCCTCTGCACAGATTTTACATCAAGTACCAGCTTGATCTCTTGATCAAATGCAGGCATTTTCACAGTCAGATCCAGAGAATGCTTTTAGTTTTGACTTTATTTCATAGCATTTTTCCAAGCTGCACAGTACCTGTCTCTATGTGTTCAAGCATCTGTGGGTGAGAAATCTGTAGGATCATTTGTCAAAAAACACACTTCAAAATGATTTTGTTTTGGAATGCAGGAATGTCCAACATTTAATCTGAAATAACTGTAGGCTGAAGATATTTTCTCCTACTCTTTAAGCATTGCAGGAGAGTTATTCCACATTCCTGCAAACACCCACTCCTTAATATTAATAAGACTACTCTTAGTAGAAGTATGTTATGGTAAAATTCAGTGTGTTCAAGACAGTTCAAAGATGGAGTGTATGTTAAAGGTATTTCACTGAGTCAGTTGGCTTAATACGTCAAAGAAAATATAAAATAGATAATTGTGTCAGTTATACAAAGCATGAATGTCCTACATCGTGCTTGTTAAGTATTATACAGCAGGCTTTCTTCTTCTTAGACATTGGAAAATGCATAAAATTCAGTATATGAAGTAGCACAGAAAATATATCTACAGCTGAAAAGTGTTCTGATATGACAATATCTCATTTATATATTTATATATATTTTCCAAACAAATAAAAAGAATTTTGATATTGCTTAAAATTACAATAGTGACATAAAGCATCACATAAATGGTATGTTACCTTTTAGACATGGAGTCAAGAAGACAATTCAGGTTGAAGAGAAAGTATGGACAGCACCAGGGAGATGGACATAAATAAACTGTACAAAGTAAGGTATGTTGCTCAGGAAAGCTGCTTGTGAGGCATTATAATGAGGCAGAGTCATGGCTTTTGCACAGCAAAATAGGAAGGGAAATCCACCTGAGAAAATGGAAACTCTGAAAAAGTTTCACAGGCACACAAAATGATAGTCAAGAAACAAAATACATAAGCAAGTTAGATGACCTAAAAAATCATCACACTTTTCATTTCGCAAGCCCCATGTGGTAAAGCACAGACTCTCAGTGCTTTTTTCCTCTTTAGATACTTGAAATGGGATGAAACTTTTGAGGATTTCGGTATGGAACTCCGCAGTTTCATTTCTCACCAGTGTTAGTGGGAGTGTGGGAGTTAACGCTTCTCAGTGTCAAGAAGGTTTGTAGCAATAAATCACTGCAGAGTACTGATCCAGTGTCAGACTGTTTGATACCATAAAATTTGGTACTGTAAGACCTTAAAATCTTTGCAGAAACCATAAAAAATACATTTCTATTTCAGGTACATTCTATTTATCATCCGAAGTACTGCATCTATGTCTGGAGTCCACAACACAAGGAAGATGTGGACCTGTTAGAGCTACTCTAGACATAGATGATCAAAGGGCTGGAACACCTCTCTTGCAAAAGCATTTTGAGAGCTGGATGATTTCAGTATGGAGAAGAGAAGGCTTCAGAGAGATCTTTTGGTGGCCTTTCAGTACTTGTAGGGGGCTTATACAAAAAGAGAGAGGGCAAGGAGGAAACATTTAAACTGAAAAAAAAAATCATGTTAGGTATTAGGAAGAAATTCTTTACTCAGAGGGCAGTGAGGCACAGGAACATGTTGCCCAGACAGGTTGTGGATCACCCATCTCTGGAATATTTTAAGGCCAGATTGGACGAGGCTTTGAACACGCTGTTATGGGCTGTAATCCCTGCTCATGGTGCTGGGATTCAAACTACAGGATCTTCAAGGTGCCTTCCACTCTAAGTCATTCGTCTACTAAGGAATCAATATACAAACTTTAAATAGTTGTTATTAAAACATTTTCCCATTCTATTCATAGTAAATAACTCAGACAAATAATATAATCTCAACTATTTAAAATAAAATACAATGGGTTATTTTTTTTTGGTCAAATTCTTCTATTTAAAACTACCACTTGGCATTTCTATTGTGCAAGTCATCCAAGGATATGAGAACCCTGTATAAATGTGAATTAATTAAATCCACATGGGTCTCATGTGGAAGTAATGGAAAAGAAGGGTCATTTTATATGTGACCAAAATGTAAACACCTTCATGGGGGTAAGTGCCAGATCTTTAAAACTTCATAACACTGTTAGGCATACAATACAAGAAGTTATTAATATTCAACTAAAACTGCAGAATTAGTGTGTTTATGTAAAACCTGCTTACTTGATTTAATCAAAGCACTAAAAAAATTAGTAAAAAAAAATTATGTAAAGCATTTATTTTTTATTTGTCCCTCCTGCCTCTGGGTAGACAGCCAATCTGCAGAAGAGAATCCCTCTGAATTTCTACCTCTTCTTATTTTGAATACTTATTAAGTTACATTATAACCTATCCAACTATTATAAGGTGATAGTAATGAAAATTTCGTCTTTCTAGTCTTTGTATTTAAAACACTCTACAGGAGGTTAATTCCTTCATGAAAAGGCTTTCTTTGGTTCTATATTGATGCAACCTAAATATAGTTATTTTATCTATCAATCATACTTCAGAATGATTTATATTTTAATTAACCTATGATATTAAAAAAAAAGACACTACAAAACTGTTTGCTTATAGACAAGACAAAATTTCTTTCATTTTAGACAGCAATTCAGTTATAGCAGTGGAGGTAAAAGTAGAGAAATTCAAGGCATCATAAGGGCATTGTATATCCTAATGCGTGAAATAAAAAAGCATATGGAACACGATTTGATAAATGTGTAAAACAGCTAAACTAGTTAAAAAGCCTAAGATTAGCAGAGAATTTTAAAAATTGTCTCGCTGAAAATATAGCATGTGATGGGTTCTTTTGAGAGAAGAGCACCTTTAAAAATTATATTCTCATCTGGGACAAAATAAATCCATAGACTGACCAGACTTGCCTATGATTTTTTGCAATAATTGGCATGCTTGCATTTAAGTCATATGATTTCAATCCCTGAAGAATATTTTAATTTTTAAATGACATAGTGTCCTGAACCTATTTCCAAACATTCATAAAATCCAGATTTTTTCTTCTGTAGCATCCCTGTCCCTCCTTTATTGTCTTAGCACTGACAAGCAAGCAAACATATCTCTGCTTTGTGTTCTTTCTACTCATTCAATTTAATTAATCTCACAAGACTGCAACTTTGAAGCATTCACTTTTCTATATAGTAAATTACCTGTCATTATTTCAGTTATAAATGAAGGATCTGAAAGTCTCAAATTACCAAAAATTCTATTGAAATTTAACATAAATACTAGAAGACAGAAAAGAAACTCCTGCAACATATTTTAGACTTGCTCAAAATCTGTTGACTCTTATGCCAACAGAAGTGAAGGTTAAGAGGAATGAAAATTTGCTTTGTGTTCTGTCAAGTTTCAAACAGCTAGTACAACAGACCAAGAGATGGGATGAAGGAAAACAAGATCAAATTTTTGATTATTAAAAAGACAGTGAACTGAAATAAAACATATAGTCTATGAATAACTTGAGAATACTTGGACAGTAATGATCTCAATAAAGGATAAAAGTAGTTAGGAAAAAGAATTTTCTGGACAAAAGCCACAGAAAGTGCTAATAATTTTGAGGGCTTAAATAGGTCCATCTCAGACCTAAGCACTTCTTTTTCTGTTACCACCATGAATATTTTGCTTTTATTAAAAAACAAAACAAAACAAAACACCAAAACAAAACAAAACAAAACAAAACCCTGTATCTATAACATCTGATATCACAGTGTAACCATACACACAAGGAATAACGGTAGACCATATATGGAATATTTCAGGCCAGTACCAGCCACTTCAACTATATAAAAATATACCAAATTGTTCCCTCTGAAGTATGGACAGAAGCATTTATTTGCAAGCATGAGCATTCAGTTTTAGTTGTTGGCTTGGCAACTTATAAGGTGGAAAAACACAATGTATAGGAAGATGATTTGGTTTGTGCTTTGACAGTAGTTCAAAGCTGTTATCCTAAAAAGAATTAGATTATGTTTTTGGAGAACATATGGTCTGTGAGATTAGTAGGAAAAATATGAGACCTTCTCCCTTCTTGTTTTCTCCTGAGCCCTTCTTTTCCTTGTACTTTCCTTCATGGGATGGGATGTTTCTTCCCCGAGCTTGCTCTTCCATACACTCACTAATGTCTCTCTCACACACACACACACACACACACAGACAAGGTAAAGCTCTGCCTCTTTCTCTGGTTGACAGCATTAATGACCACAGAGTAGGAGTGGTTGGGACAGCACACAGGACCTCTAGCACCAGCTGGGTAGGAAAAGGATGACTAAAATAAGCTCCAATTCTCCACTTCTCTTGGTATCCTAAAGGGATGGGAGTAAGAGACAGATTTATTATTCTCTATTATCCAACAATATTGGGGTGTTTGGTTTTTTTTTGTTTTGGGGATTTTCATTGTTGTGGTTGGTTGGTTGGTTTTGTTTGTTTTGTTTTTTTTGGGGGGTTGTGTTTTGTTTTGTTTTGTTTTGTTTTTAAGGATGGGATGGTGGCCAGCAGGTGTTACATTTGGGCCTGCTTCTGGAACCAACAAAATAGATTTGGCATGCCCATGTTAAAAAAGTCATAAGATGTGCCAGGGAAGGAGAAGTGAACTCCTCAGCTGAAAAATTGGTTGTGTTACATTTCCCTCTAAGGGGGGGGAAGAACTGAAGGCTCTACTGAGAGGGTGATTCATCTTACTGACCCACTCAAAATCCTGCTGTGTCCAAAAGGCAGAAGGTACCATGTGTATGGAACCAAAACCTCAGTCAGTCCAATTAACATTTTAGAGAGAAAGAGCTTGCATCAGATCCCATCAGGCCACTACTGCTAGGGGCGGGGGGTCACACTGCTCCAAGGGGAACAAAAAATCAGAATTATATTTTCTTTTTATTATAGATGGAGAATAGGATTATGTCCTCCTATAATGCCACAGCTGTGCACCCAAATTTATGATGAGATTAATGTAACATAAAGTGTCTTAAAACCTGGGGGAAGGAGTGTGTTCAGGATGTCTGTTTATTTATTTAATACTTCTGTTTAATAGATCACACTTAATATGTCATTTCTCTTAAGTGCCATGAAGATTAGACAAGGTATTTCCATTTTCAAAGGAAAATTGAATTTACTATGGCTCCACAGTATGGGCCATATGGAAAATGGAAACAATGAGTATTTTTTGTCCTTGAAAGTAGGAAGATTTTATTCAGTATCTTCACTGTGAACAAGTATTTTAAAGAAACACTGTAAAAATTATGAGAAAATTTAACTGGCATAGCTGAGATCTTAGCATACATGTTTGTCACATTTTTTTTCTGCCCCCTCCTGACCACTGAATGCTTAACTAAGCAAATTTAGTATTCAGTTATCACACATTTGGTGTGGAGTAGTACTAAATCATATATAGAGAACCTTTCCTTGGCAAGCTGGTTGTGATTTTGGTCCTCTTGTAGGCTGTGACAGGTGGAGGGAGATACTGAGAGCAACACGTGAGCATCTCAGGCTTTTCAGCAGAGTCTCCTGAGCTCCCCTTGCTCTGTTGCTAAGGAAACAGGACAAGCGTACAGCTGCCGCTCCTCTCTGAAAACCACAACACCTAAAATGTGATTAAGAGCTGTCTGTTTTCATGTTGAGGAGTCATAACTTTTAAAGCTTCCAGCCCAGGTTGCTCTGAAGAATAATGGAGAAAGGAATAAATTAAAGAATGGGGGAAAATTCTTACTAAAAATGTCTCAAGCAAGCTGCTGCTCTTTTAGTTTAGAGCTATGTATAAATACAGCTATTTTTAATCTTCTGCTGCAATCGTTATGTCAGTATATTCAGTGCAAAACTCTTTTCAAATAGTACTGTGACTCAGAAGATACAGAATATTTTTCAAGGGCAAGCACTGTACAGCTTGGATGTCCCTTATATCTTTGAGACTTTTGTGACTGAGTCATTGGTCTCCAAGCTTGCTATTAAGAAGGGCATAAATAATGCTATGGCCTATTATTATTGATACTTAGAATATATTATAAATTAAAATCTCCTCATAATGTCACAATACTGGTCCAGAACTTTCCTTACCTCACATAGCTCAGGATTATGAGAAGATATAATGAGGCACTTAGGTTGATGGATACGTATTTGTAGCTGGAAAGAAAGGACACAATAAAGCTGAGGGTTTTGCCTAACTTCATAGTCTCAGTAAGACTTTTCTAATAAAAACAGCAACATATGCAGCTTTCTGGTAACCACAGCTTTCTAAATACAACACCAAACAACATTAAAAGAAGAGGGCACTGAAGATACAGATTCCTTCATAGTTCTTAAAGTTTAGTGTGGCAGAGGTTTTCATCTTGCCATATACAAATTCTGAATCATTGTACACATGTTTAGTAGTCACAAATTATCTTGTGTTATATTGCAGTCTGTAAAGTTTAGTAAAGTCAAACACTAACTAATGATCCTGTTCTATATACAATTTTATATGCAGAACAGGCAGCAGTTTCCCCAAATCCATAAAATAAACCAACTTTGAATGTTGTGCTGTTTTTCTAACAGATCAAACAAGGATTTTTATGAAGATGAATGAAAGACCTTTTTCTCCTGTTTTTGCAAATTTGTTTTTTCAAGTATTAATTCTGATTAGTTCTAAAAGTTGCAAAAGCATTTCTTCAGGTATGTTTTTATATTCAATATGTCTAAGAAATTACTGTCATTTAAAACAATTCTGTTAAAATGATGGAGGAAAAGCCAAATTAAATAGACCCAGCAGATAAAAAACCCTCCTATAATGAATGGTTGAAAAAAAAATAAATTAAAACATTCTTGTCCTGAACACAAATTTATCTTTCTTCTACTCATAAAATGATGTAAATCCAAAATGTCTCACAAACTGAAATGGCAGTTAAATATATAGTTAAATATAATGTAAAAATCTGTGGGGTTTTTTGTTCTCCCTAATCTCAGTTTTAGTTTGGGTTAATATGCTTCTGTTCTAATCTCTCAATTTTTTTTCTTGGAAGTCAAACTTGGAAGTCAGAGAAGTAAAGAGAACATCTCAAACTGCATCTGGTCTTTTGTTCAACTTTGGAGTAAGCAAGGCCTATAGTAGAAAGGCTTTATAGATTTATTAATTGTCACTAATTATTTTTGTGATTATACTGAAGTACCATTGGTTATGGTAATCACACCAATAGTAAAAAATATGAGACAAAGACATTGCAACATAAGCAAAATAAGACGGTGTGCAGCCAGTAAGACTGGTTCACTTCTGAGTATAGAAATCATTATTTTTTAAAGAGTACAGCAATATAATGTTGCCTAGAGTACAGCAAAAGAATGTTTCCTCTACATGTTAGGAAGCTCAAACAGATGAAATATGAGTCTAATAATTCAAAGATAGTGTATTTCCAGGCATTTCTTGGCAGTTTGAGTTTCAGATCTCAGAAGTCTTACATGGATCAGTTTGTAATGTTATGTAATTTTCCAGGTTTCTCTAACTGATATCTTTTGGTTAAATTGACACAGTGGTTTTACTGTATTTTCAGACAGAGATGCATTGCTTTGAATTCCTGATTTTGTAGCTGCTGATAAAGAAGTTCCACTTCAGCAGTTTCAGAATCAATAGCAAAAAATGCAACTGCAGGCCATATGCTTGCTCCTTACTTTATTACTTTCCTTTTTGGTGTTATTGCAGTCTAGGGGCTCCCTAGATATCTAACATGGTACTTTTTGATCTTTTAAAATGTCAAACTGCTGCCAGGACACTGTTTGAATGGGTTCACTCAGAGGAAAAGCAATAGCAAAGGAAAACCTGGAGAGAAAGCATTTTTCCTTTACTGATTTTGACCTGAAGGGTGCATGCAGCACACATCTGTTTTCCATGGAAAGTATCAGCCAGCATACTCACTGATTGCTCTTACTTTTTAATGTATACTGAATAGCAAAAATTTAAATTAATTTTCCTGAGTATTTTTTTGCATTTTGCAGACATATCTTCAGTTTTTGTGTTGCAACATAAAAGCTTTGTATGTGCCTAACAGTGAAATGGTATCCACAGATGTTGCAGAATAAAAAAAAAAAAAA
>VXBR01011320.1:969747-991892 GCA_013400215.1 Cisticola juncidis
AAAAATCATAACCACCTTCACCTCCTCTTGAAGATTTCTTTACATAGTTACATAAATTGATTATATAATCCAGCTGCTGTCAGCTTCAGTCTGGGTCTTGTCAGAAGCATACTCAAAGTACCTACTTTGATGGAACCTTTCTATTTTTTCTCTTCCTTTCTTCTTAGATGACATTATCACTCTCAGTAAGATTTGATAACCCCTTTAATTTTAAATGAACTGAAAAGATATAGATATTGATGGAGAGGAACAGTAACCAGGAAAGAAAAGAAAATTCTAATTGAAACATTTAAATCTTAAATAATAAAAATTACCTATGCAGTTTTTTCAGACTACCAATGATGTATAAATCAAAAATACCGTTATTAGGATCTGAAAAGTAAGATCCATTTTGAGAGATGTTGATAAGTATCCTGTTTCTGACTCATTTCTCTAGATCCTGTGAATCTCCTCATTTTCATCAAAGGAGGTTGATAAATCTGCATTTTGGACACAATGACCCCCTGCAACGTTATAGGTCAGGGATGGTGTGGTTGGACAGTGCCCAGGCAGAAAGGGACCTGGAGGTACTGGGGACAGCAGCTGAACATGAGCCAGCAGTGTTATAGAGATATATAACACTTAGATATTGTTGTAGATATTGGGAAAAAATATCACTTTATAGATGACAAAAAAGAAGAACGTAGTACTTGATCAGTCAAGGCAAAATGTTTTTACTTTAGGGGGAAAACTGAATATGTGGAAAGATACATTAAATCTTCATTATGAGGGTAATTTTGTCTGTGGCACTTCTTGCTGTGATCAGCTTCTAGGCAGTGTCACCACCCACAGGTAGGGGCTGTGATGTTTGTTATAAATTCTTGTCAGGCTGAATAAAGACAAATACTGGATACATGTCAGGGAATCTAATGATTTTGTTATACAGTCACCATAACTCCAGCGATCAGCCCATTATTTAGATAGAGAAGGTGTTAAATAATAAGATTTTAAATGCAAATAGACTCCCACAAAACTGTAGGCAAACAAGCCCTGAATTTTCTATATTACACTTCAGTAAGTTCTCAATTCCCCCAATAAACTCCTCAAAGGGGCTGGCTTACAGGCCACAATACACCATGACACAAGCTCTCCAGCCCCACAGCAGAGCTCAGTATAGAGTAGAGCATAGAAGTTGTTAGCTGTGCTTCGACCAGGCAAAGCAAAAGAGGAAAGCAAAGTCCTTAGATCCTGTATTGGTCCTGCTGCATGGATGGTCCAGAGCTGGGGCAAACAAAGAAAACAGAAGACAGAAGAAACAGAGAAAAAGAAAAGAGCCAGAGAGAAAAGGAGAGAAAAGGAGAGAAAAGGTAGCAAGGGGGCGTGATCTGCTACCTTTTAGAGTTGCATTGCTGTAGATTTACTTCAACAGATTTATTCCACCTCCAAGACTAGCCACTCCCTGGCTCATCTCAGTAAGTTTGGCTGTATCCTCTCTCCTCTTCAAATATAGTTTAAAGCCCTCTCATCAGTCCCTGAGTCATGAGTCATAATCCTTTTCCCCCTTTCAGACAAGTGCACCCATCTGTCCGCAACGCATGAACAGGCTTAGTGCCATGTAAACTACCCAATAGTCAAAACCACCAAAATTCCCCCAACAGAACTACCCTCTAAGTCACGTAGTAATCAAGCTAGTTTTCCTGTTCTATTCAGTATCCACCCCTGGTATTGAAGGGATTGAGGCAAACACAACCTGTGCACCCAATCCTTTGACCAAATGCTCCACTACCTCAAAGTCCCTTTTGTTTGCCATAGGACTTCTTCCTTCAATCTCGTCACTACCAAGCTGGAAAACTAATAGAGAGCCATATGAGACCAGGGAGCTGCACGTACGTAAATCGTATTTAAGATTTCTCTTTTTTTAAAAAGGCCTTTTTTTACCACACTTGAGAAACAAACTTTTTAGTTAGAGAAAACAAACAAAATAATCAAAAAAATACTACAAAAGGTAAGAACAGCATAACAGTCCCTTAAACAACTGAATATTATTGTGTATGAAAACCTATCTCATAATCCATGCAGATGATTATCTGTAAGCAACCAGTACTAAATGTCTTATCAAACAGTAGTCATTTGGAAATCCATTAAAAAAAAAAAAAAAAAAAAAAAAAAACACAACCCACAACTATCACCGCGAGGCCTACCAGGAAATGAGACTGGGTTTACAGAGCATGCAGGGCAGGAAGACAACTTTATTTACAAAACTCCACTCTTATGCATTTTGTATGAGGCCTGTGGATTGGAGGATGGAATTCCCACCTCCCCACCACATTGGTCAAGGGGCCTGTCACACAGTCTTGTTTGTCCCAGCATGGAATGTAAAAAAAATGGCTATGTTTGTGGAACATAGCTGGTGTTTACATTAAAGGAGCGTGAGAAGGTACTGACTTCTTAATATGAAACACTCAGGCAGCTAGGAAAAACCTCATGGCAACACACAACCTCATGCCTAGCTGTATTGGACATGATTGATTCTTTGCATGTCAGATAAATATAAGCAAAAATACAAGGAGGTCTGAAAGATACTTCATGAATAGTATATTCCTGATGCACTCCTCAAAAGATGAGATTGATTCTTCAATATGCCTTTTATTCAAAGACTTAGCCTGGTAATAAACTTAGCAATTTCAGTGTCAGCAATCATTAGCCTAAAAGGTTCTTTCAAAGAAAGCTGGATAGATATCTGGTCCAAAATCTTTCTATTATTACACTAATTAGATTGTGGCAATGCCTTAGATTTATAGGGCAGAAAGAAAATAGGAGTCTTTTAGACAAAACAAGAATATAGCCATATCAGAGCCAGAATCGACAGTTCCACTGTGCCTGTTTTATCTCTCCTAAAAATAGAAACAAACTAGACCCCCCAGAATACATGAAAAACAAGTATAGATATAGCAAGCAAGCCCCTTTTTTTTTGTTGTAGAATTTATTTACGTAGATTGAAGGAAATGGTCTTCTACCTTTACTTGCGTTTAATAGAGGGGATACAAAACATTTGATTTCTGCTCTTCACTCAGATATCAAGAATTTTGTTGGTTGGGTGTTTTTTGTTTGTTTCCTTTTTGTTTATTTTTCTTGGGGGATGGATTTCTTGGTGGTTTTTGTTTATTTGTTCATGAGTTTTCTTTGTGTTTGCTTGTTTGTGGATGTTTTTTCTCCTCTAGTCACAGAGTCTAGACCTGTCTAGACCTTGGTTTTTCAGCTCCATCAAAATCCAGCTGTGGTTCAATTGTTTGCAGGTCCCTTCTAAGCAGATTATTAAGGCAGCAGAGCTAATGCAGAGCATTGCCTTAAAATTAACTTCATTAAAATATACACCAGACTTAAGTAAAATTAATCAAATTAGAGAAAGTAAAATTAATCAAAATAGAGAAAAGTTTATGAAAGCATGGTCAGAACTGAATTTCTTAGAGAGGTTTATGTTATCAAGCTGCAGAAAGGTGCTATTAGAAAGCATGGATAGTGATGAAGATAATAGATGTTCTAGAGTGATGAAATTTTTTGTAACTGACTTAGAACAAAAAAAGAGCAAGTTTCAATACAATTTTCTTAACTTCTAAACAAGTTTGGGTTTTTGCAATTATGAAAGATGATAATGAAATTGATGTTTTGATGGTGTTGAGGATGTGATTTAAGGATCTGAAGTGGAAACACATGATGAAGAAAACTCATTGCAGTTTCATAACATAACTGAAGGGATAATATTGTAAAAGTTGTGTAATATAGATATTTTCCATACTATTGAGTGATTATTACTTGAGATTTTAAACTGAAATGTTAACTTAGCTATTTTAAAGCGGAAAATGGTTTAAATTCTGACTGATGACACATATTTCTATTAGAGCATTGACCCATGTAGGTTAATTATGAAATAATTATGTTGCATTCTATGCACATCTCAGTTCAGTGTTAGAATGTTCACCACAACATTTTTATTTTAAAGCCAAATATTTAGATTATCATTTTGAGACATCTGCCAATTATACTATGCATTAATGTATCATTATTATTTAAATTTACATTTTCTAAGGTAATTCTGAATTTTATGTTATAAGGAAGCTTAAACATTTTCTTATAAAAATATATATAATCACATACTAATTTACTGAATATAATAATAAAAAAACCCTTATAATATAAAGAAGAAAATTGAGACTGTTGAAGAGTAGAGAAGATCTATATCATGTGTTTCTTAAATGCATTATCTTCCATTGCTCTTACTTGAATATTTGCTGACAAGGTTAAAATATTCAGAATACAGAAAACAGAAAACAGAATCACAGATTCACTAGGTTGGAAGAGACCTCCAAGACCACTGAGTCTAACCCAGCCCTAACACATCAATTAGACTATGGCACCAAGTGGCACATCCAGTCTTTTTATAAATACATCCAGGGATGGTGACTCCACCACCTCCCTGGGCAGACAGTTCCAGTACTTTATTATTCTTTCCCTGAACATTTATTTCCCTAATATCCAGCCTATATTTCCCTTGACACAGCTTAAGGCTGTGTCCTCTCATTCTGTCAGTTGCTGCCTGGAGAAAGAGACCAACCCCCACCTGACTACAGCCACGTTCTCAGGGAGTTGTAGAGAGTGATAAGGTCACCTCTGAGTCTCCGTTTCCCTAGGATAAACAACCCCAGCTCCCTCAGCCATTCCTCACAGGGTTTGTGCTCCAAGCCCCCTCTGGAGAGGCTCAAGTGTCTCAACATTCTTCCTAAACTGAGGGCCTGTGCTGGACACAGCACTCAATGTCCTTCCTGAACTGAGGGGCCAGAGCTGGACACAGCACTCAAGGTGCGGTCTCACCAGTGCTGAGTACAGGGGAAGATTGACCTCCCTGCTCCTGCTGGATACACTATTACTGATCCAGACCAGGATGCCATTGGCCTTCTTGGCGCCCAGGGCACTCTGCTGGCTCCTGTTCAGCTGCTGTCACCAGTACCCCCAGGTCCCTTTCTGTCTGGGCACTGTCCAGCCACACCGGCCCCAGCCTTTAACAGTGCAGGGGGTTATTGTGGCCAAAATGCAGGACTCAGCACTTAGACTTACTAAACTTCATCCCATTGGACTCTGCCCATCCATTGAACTGTTCCAGGTCTCTGCAGAGCCCTTCTCCCTTCCAACAGATCGACACATTCTCCCAGCTGAGTGTCATCATCTGCAAATTTACTAATGAAATACTCAATACCCTCCTCCATGTTGTCAATTAAATACTAAACAGAACTGGCCCCAGCACAGATCCTTGAGGAAGACCACTGGTGACTGGCTGCCAGCTGGATATAGCACCATTCACCACCACAAACAATGTTTTGTGTATATAGACAATATTTTTTGTAGTAGATTTGTGAATAGAGATGCATGAATTATTGTATAAGCACAAAGATCATAAGCGGCTCATCTAAAACAGAATTCAGTTTCTCAGGGTCTTAGAAGTCAGATACTTCTTGCAGGATAGCTTGATAATCTACCATATGGAAGAATCTAGGATTTTATACAGATGGGTATTGAAGTGCAAATATATCTGTTATGTTATGTACATGTATTAGTAAGAGATTGATTTTTGTATTTGTATTTGAAATTTTACTCAGCCTTTCCACTTCAATATTTACTCTTTTTGAGTATAACATTCAGTTACACAACATGGCAAATACTAGTATGGACAACATTATTTTCAATATTTTTTATTTACAGTAAAAAAGGGAAAAGTCTAGAGCTTGCTCTTTATACAATTTGAAATTAATTTATACTTATTTTACACTGCAATTGTGTTCATTTCCAGGAATTCCTCTTGTGTTTTGACATCTTGTCAGATGATTGGTCTATAAATATACCAGCTTGATGAAAGCAGGTTTTCCACCCCCTGAAACCAATCTTTTTGTGTTCCCAAGTTCAGATTCTGCTAACTACAGAAATTATGTCCTGAAATGTAGCTCTGCTGATAGCATTCACTGTTGATTTCAATTAGACTTTTTTCATCAGTGCTAATTTTTAGATTAACATTTTTAGTGGATATAAGAAAGCTATTTGAAGGCGTTCCGTCATTAATGGTGATGTTCAACTTGAGATTCAGAAGCTTAACTTCAGAAGCTTGCTTCTATTGCCCACTTGAGATGTGCATTTCCATTTCCATCTCTAGTTCCCCTTGGAAAGCTCCATGATACTTGAAAGTCCAAAGAGCCTGGCAGGTACAAGAGAAGACTTTTGGGACTTCTAGGGTTTGATTCCACTGCTGGCATTTGGATACCTGGGTCACTTGCTATATCTTCAGGTATCTTAACTGTCCTGCATGTGTTTTTCAGGTTTGTGTATCTCTCTTAGAACAGCAACTAGGAACCAGACAGATGGAAAACCTCTAGTCAATTCACCTCAAAATTTTGGCCTCCTTGATCTCCCTTTAGATGTGAAATAATATTAAGTTAAAAATTGTAATGTCATTGCACATAAGGAATGGATCTGTGAGTGACATATGGAGCTGTCCCAGAGTGCATCCTGCCATTATACATAACATTGTTATTTTATTTTCAGAAGTTCATTATCTTAATTAATCTTTTGCCCTTTACATACAATATCATTAATAGAAATGTTTTGAGAAGAGTATCTTTGAAATAATTTGGAGAAAACATGCATATGATTTTATGTATTGATCTATTTCAAATTACATTTTAAAAGGTTCTAATATGTCAATGGGAGAGTTCTAAACAACCATTTAAAAAGTAAGTTATCAATTCAATGCTATCAAGAAGATTGACTTAGGAAAAAAAATCATAAAATAACAAGACCACATCCTCAACTTCATTTTCTAAAACAGTGTTTATTGTAGTAATGACAGCACACTTTTTACAAGAAATCTCAAAGAAAAAGTTACTTTCTTGTTTTTTTCCCCCAAGTAGTTTCTTTTCCATAAAGTCTCCCATCTGACATAATTTGAAGAAAGGGATAATAACAATTCAATCCATATATTTTAGAAGAACATTTTACAAAGGAATAATAACACCTTTCTTTTGATGAATCAATTTTACATTACATCATTGGGAGTTGATGGGTTATTATTTTTCAGAAATTGTTTTTGTTAACCACGTAGGGTAATTTTATTACCTTACCTTAATTCTCATTTAAACATGTTTTAGAAAAAAAAACCCTGAAAATTATATAAATACACTTAAATATATTTTAAAGATTTGTTCTAAACATAGAAGTGAAAATATATTTATATTAAAATTAGATCCATTATTTTCTTACTGCTTAAACAGTTTAAAAAACCATTTTGTGCAACCCTTTAAAGTCAATGTTAATGATAATACAATATCAATACTAATAATAATGTATCCAGACTTTTTGGGTTTGACCACGATGATAAAATTTGATGTTTAGGACTTACATTTTTCCCTATTTAATGTATTCTTGCACTAATAGATTTTCAGTTTTTGATTTTTCCTTTTATTGAAAATTTCTTGTTCTGTTTTTTTTCCCAGATATTTATTGATGGGAGATGAGATTGGAAAAGTAATTTGCTTTTTATTTGTTTAGTGTTTGTGATTCTAAAGTACCTGTCCTTAAGTATTTTAGGACCACTTTTCATGACAAAATAGATACCTAATGCATTCCACCTCACATTTTCCTATATCATACAGTAAATTTATTACAATAGTAACTGCTCTGCTTTGGATATAGGCATGAATTCATCTGAAAGAATTAATTAAGAAACAAAATACCTGTTTAATCTAATTAATGCACTCTTTTTTGATTCAAAGATGCATAATCTAATTTTTATGTAATTTAATCATATTTACTTGTTCAGGTTTTCATACTTGTCTAATCCTGTTAAGCATACACACAAATCTACTAAATAATAAATATTTTAAACAGCATATATATTCATTGCCAGCCAAACAGGATTTTAAAAATTTATTTATTTTATGGCAACATCCATGAATTTAGGCCCTGCAACTAACGTACAACAAAGCATGCCTTACTGTCCTGAAATCTCAAGATACTTAGCATGGAACATGGCATGGGGTTCTTACTAGAGTATCCCCAACATGGAATGCAAAATCACAGTTTCTCTAATAAATATCATTCATGTTCACAAATATCTTTCAATTTTCACTATAAAACCAGAGATTCATAATTTCTGTGTCTTGCTTCCTACAGTTCTATAGAAACAGCTCTAAAAAGCACCAAGCAGCAGTGAAAATTCTTTACGTCTTTTTAAGTTAAATACTTCTTCTAAATATTCTTTTGAATTTAGAATCCAAGAACATGACTCATCAACTCTGCCACATTGTTTAAATTTTTCAGTTCATTACTTAACGGAGCAATTCAGTTAGTGAATTGCAGTGAAATTCATCAGTACCTATCAATAATAGGTACAATTCAAATAAATTACTCCTGTGATTATGATTAAAAGACTAAGCTCTCAACGTGTCATAACCCATATTCTAAATTTCCATACGACAATTGAATATTCATGTGAATATACAGTTATCAATTTACATATCTGTAACTGTTGTATGAGGTTATTGATGACTACAGAATAAGGATGGCCTATTGATGGCAGTGTCAATTTATGATTCATGTCATGGTTTAACTTGGGTTGTAATAGATCTTTTAGAAACAGGTCTAGTATACTAATTAATTAAATTATTTTCTTAATGAAAAGGCTTGAACCCTGTGTCCAGGAAACAGTACAACACTCTTTTCCTGGGACTGCTTTTTGCCACCCCAGACTCTTTCCAAGACAAAAGTGCAATGGATAGTAGTAACAGTAAGCATCTTCAGATGCCAGCCTGATAGAATTAGAGCATTATAGAATAGTTTAGGTTGGCAAAAACCTTTATGGTCAAGCCAAACCATTAAGCTAATACTGTCATGTCCACCACTAATCTATGTCTCTGAGAACCACATCTACACATCCTTAAAATACCTCTTGGGATGGTGACTCAACCACTTCCCTGGGCAGCCTGTGCCAATGCTTGACAACAGTTCAGCTGGACTATAACAATCAGTTTTGTAAAATTATAAAAGTATAAGAAATATTTGGGTTTTTTTTTTTTTTTTTTTCAAAGATACAGGAAAAGAGGGAAGGCTACTTTGTTACTATAACTAAATTCAGTTTGTTTGCTGATCAGGCTAATTTTTTATGTGACTAGAATTGCCATAATAGACACGTGTTGAATCATGGTATGGAGACAGAATGAATATCATGATACAGTCAAACTGCAGAGTCATTATAGAAGGTAAGAATAGTGTGTCTGCCAAACTGTGTTGATGAAGGCTGCAGCAGTTCAACTTCTGGACCTGGCTTCAGCCTTTATGCATATACATGGGAAGTGGGATTTGTGGAGCATCTGATATTTGCTGTTCCTCGTTAGCAAATATCTGCACTGATCATTTGCTTTTTGAAGCAGCAATGACAGCAAAGCTCCATCATTTGACAATTTGTGGAGAAAGAATTGTCTCCATATGATCATACTAACCTGCTGGAAAATCAGTGACATTGCAAATAACCTTGGTAAGAACTGAAGTTCTTACATCAGAGGTGGAAAAGAAATGTAACTCTGAAACAAGGACAAAATTAAGCTAATTAAGGACAAAATAAGCAAAATTAGGGCACTGTAAAGTAGGTGGGTATTGAATTGCTAGGGCATGATAGGAAGTGTCAGAAGAGAAGTATATATAAATTTTGTAAAAACCACGATACCTCCTGTTAGTTAATATTAAGACTCTTGTGGGAATACACCAGTGTGAATGGAACATCAGTTACAAAAGTACTGGAAGAAAAGTTGGGCTGAATGAAAGGAAAGAAAGTTGGGCTGACTGCACATCTGTTTTCTCCACAGTACCTAACAGGAGCCTCATTATGGTGTTTAACTGTACTTTGCCTCTTTTCTGTCTGACTTAAATCTCTTTCTTTGTTAAGCAGACACTGGACTATTTTATAATATCTGACTCAATTTCTACTGTTTGATCTTGTCTGTTTTGTATAAATATTGAATTATTAATTAGAAAAAAAAGTAAGTTAACCCAAATCAAGCATGAATATTGCAAACTCTGGGTAAAAATGGAGGAAAATGGGGATTAATTTCTTCGGAGTTAAGTCTCTTTTTTTTCTCCTTGAAGATTTTGAATGTTCCCTCATTACAATCATACTGGTCAATAAGAAAATCCACATGGGATCCATTTAGCCAGGCTTTCTGGCCAACACTGCATAAAAGCATTTGGGAAATCACAAAAATTTTCCAAGAGTGGGAAAATTCTGCCTCTCTAGATCAGCACATTACATTTCTATTGCTTGCAATAAGACGACACAGCAAGTTTACCAGCACAAGAGGGACTTAATGCCTCTTGTGAAGTACTCATGTTTTGCTTACAGTTCTGCACAATTTGAGCTAGTATTTAAATAGCATACATTATATTCATTTCTATAAGCCTTCTGCCAGCATCTGACTGTCATCAGTAATTTCTAGATTCAAATTAAAGAAATTATCTTAATTTTCTATGTAGACATTTAGAACAATAAAACTAAATACTCTGATGCTCAGCTAAATAATTTGCTCCACTTAAAACACATGAACCAATCTCTTTGGTAAAAAGCATTCCCTTAAAGGAAGAATACAAAAGAAAAAAAAGTAAGTCAACAGTAACATAAGTAAATACTTTCCCATCCAGGGCATAACTTTAGGAATAAAACAAAAAATATTTCACATTTTATGAAACACTTGTGTGAGGCTAGTTCAGTTCTGTTTTCCCCCATAAGTTAGAAACTTTTCCCTTTGTTGGGAGGTTTTTTGTGTTTTGTTTTCTTTAAATTCCTTTCAAAGGTAATCAAACAACACTGAAGATCTAACCACTTCTGAGATTTACACTTTGATCCCTTCATCAATACCTTCTCCTTTTCACAAAATATCATTAAATTGTCTTTTGAAGTTCATCTTTCTTGAATATTTCTTTTTTCTTTTTATTGGGACAAAAACAAAGGTGTGGTTATGGATGGTTTACTTTTTTGTTTTATCCCTTAAATGTCTAATATTCACAAAAAAAACCAAAACAAACCAGATCATAGGAACACAAATCTGAAGAACAGTAGGTCTGGAAAAGATGTTTTAGTTCAACCCTTGCACTGTCACAAGTTCAGGAATCCTTCGATGATAGTAGCAGATATTGTGTTATCTCTTTAGAAATATTATCATCAAATTCTACACTGCCTATCAGCAGTGCTTCCCAGTCAACCATACCACCAACTCTGTTTTCAGTTGTCCTTATTTCAAATTCAACTAACTACTTCAACCTGCTTTCTGATAATGCATGGAGAAGAATTAGTCATCTGTACAATCTGATATATTGGTTCCTTTTCCCATCATTTTAACTGTTTTACTCTAAGTAGCCAGAGACTTGAAGATGTCTGTACAATATTAACCTTGTTATCAGGCCATCTCCACAGGCAATCAAGATAATTTTGAATCCCAGTCTTGTCTTCTTAACCTTACTCAATCCAGTAGATTAATGGAATTTGCACTTCTCATTTCTAGGGGATACCATTTTTTGCTGGTGTAAATACTGAGTCCAGTCTATCATGCTGGAGATCACGTTCTATGTTTGTGAGGAAGATGCACTTTAACAGCAGCTCACTCAACATCATTCCACTCCTCAACAAGGATTAGACTGTTCCTAGTGGGAGAAAAAGCTAGTTTCCACAAATAATATCTATTGGTATAGCTAAGACATCAAGTTATTCTCACATTTGTTATAGTATACTTAGGTTTATCAACTAAATGTTGCAATGATCTTTGGAACAATAGCTTATCTGACTCCTTAATAGAACCCTCCTGCCCATTCTAAACAAATTGGACCCACCAGAGTATCATTACTATTTAAGGAAAATTAAGTTCCATATTTTGAAGGAGGTCTGAATGCATGACCTAAAATGTCCCGACACTATGACATCATAGTTATATAATATCACTATATCCTGTCCATCTGGGAGTTGTGCTAATTTTTTACTTTTGTGCTTTTCCATGTTGCTGTTCACATTTTACCTTTTTTCTTTTTTTCATTGCAGTCTTCCATTGTTATTTACATGTCCTTACACATATTGGCCCTTTTTATCATGCCCATATTTTAATCATAACAGGCAATATTCACACTGTTATTTCTACTTCTCAGCATTTTATAGTGCAAAATTTTCATACAAATATTTTCCATAATCCTTCCTTCCTTCCTTCCTTCCTTCCTTCCTTCCTTCCTTCCTTCCTTCCTTCCTCCTGCCCTCACTCCCTTGCTTCTTTCCCTTCTTTCACTTCTTTCCTTTCTGGATTTTTCTACATTAAAACACATAATAGAGATCATTGCTGAAGACTGATAATTCTGTTTTAAGAAAATAATTTTGAATGAACAGTGAACACATATTTACAAACACCAGAGTTTCATGAAAAAGATGAAGCAGGTTCTTGGTTCCATTAATTTCTTAATTTACCAGTTCACATGTAAACAGCTGCAGCATAGCATCTACACAGAGTACATACATTGTCATTGCATAAAAATAAAATATGTGATGGGAAAATTTGCTCTCAGACAGTCAAGACTCTTAAATCAGGCTCATATTTTTCCTGACAGTATTTCATATATATATACATCCAGGACCTTCAGTGTCTGAAACTGAAAGAAGTTATGTGTCCTCCTTGATTGTTACCTCTTTTTATGTCTTTATCCTTCACTTGCTACTATAATCTCCTTGTCATAACTTTCATCCAAGTATCCAAAAAAGTGGATTTCTGCTTCCAGCAAGTATATGAAAGAGTGACAGGTCTTCTACCTGGGGGCTATTTCAATGTTTAACGTTCTTGTACAGAAATGCGAACATTACAAAATTCTTGTGGAAGCTGTATTTTTGACAGGTAAGGAAACACAAAACACTTTGGTAACCTAAGAGCTGAAAAAAAAAATCTAAATTGTGTATGCTCAATGAGATTAGTTACAACTGTTCTACTGGATGTTTACGTCCGGGGGTTGGTTTTCAAAATACCAGCCAGTCAACAAAGGATATGAAAATTCATTCAAAATTCAATGTTTGGGCTAGGCTCACATTTCTGATAAAGGTAGATATGTGAATTATCACTCATAAGGTTAGTTCTATAGTAACAGTAACTGCTCATGGATATTTTTTACCCAAAATCTTGCTCACGCAGTTGCTAGTCTGGCCTCTGGGCACTGGGACCTCATTTCTAATTCAATCCCTGTGCAAATTGTTGGATTAATTATAATTTTCTCATTTATTCTGACTGAGACTATATTAACTTAATGACTGTATAAGATATCTTGGGTTTTCCCTCTGCACATAACTACCTCCAGACAACAGTGTTGCTCTTTTATCCAGGAGCACCTGCAAACCTCCTAAACTCTGGTCCTCCTCAAAGTTGAACCTCCAAGGTGGGAGTTCAGAGATACCTGTCATAAAGACATTGGAAACATATTTCCAACTACTCACCTGAGGATGAGCAGCCTTGCATCAAAAACTACCTTAAACACAAGTTAAAAATACAGAACTCCATTAGGCAGAATACCTCTTCCAATGTAAATTTTTCAAAGATTAGATAACTCTAAGTTCTCTGACAAAACACTTAAAACAGGACTTTTGATTCTTTAAAACTACAATAGCAACTCTAGATTATGTTAGTAAATAATTTAAAAATTAAATAAAACAGAAAAGGGCAGACTTGACAAAAATCTTAATTCTGTGTAAAAGTTCCTGAATATGCAGAATTATGTCATTTTAATGAGAGAAATACACACAACAGATATGAAAAACAATTTTAAAAAATTAAACAAAACCCCAATATAGAACACTAAAAAACAAAGGGTGATATAAAAGTGACTGTAATTTATATAATAATAGCTGGGGGTGGGGAGTGGGGGTGGGAAAGTTAAATCAGAAATTCAAAATCTAAGAATAATAATAGATATGATAAATTAAAAAAAATTGCATGCCTTGAATAAAATTTAACATAAATTTCCTTTATAGCTATAATGAAATACTGGAAAAAGAGGTAAACATGGAGAAGCAGACAAGAGAAAAGTATTTTTAGATGAATTTTGAAACAGATGGAGAATCATGTGGCTACAAACCCATTTAAATATATGGCACTTTAAAAATTCAGGAAAATGTTGGTGGTGTTAGACTGAAAATAGATATCTATATATCAGGACAAATTAAAAAAATATGAGAAGTGTAACTTAGACCTAAGTAAAACAGGGGAAGGAAGAGGTATAGGGAAAGGGAGGGAGGGGGTGAGATAAATGTTTCTTGTAACTGTTTACAATTTATTTATGTTGGTTAATCTTAGTTGCCAAAAAGACGAAAAAATGTACAAGGTAGAAGTTAAAATTATTCTATTTCCTGCCTTCCATTCAAAGCTTCTATTTCTCCAACATCTTAAATGTGTAATTTCTGCTAATTTTACTCTTTCTGAGATATTTTAAAGCCCTTGCAGATAAGTTTACACCCTAATCAATATCCTTTAGGACATGAGCACTCACAATAAAACATTTTTTTACAGTAGCCACTAGGAGGCATGTCTAGGACCCAGAGGTTACTCTATATGACCTCATATGATTTTCAGGGAATGCAGGAAGGACTCACTTCCAGGTTGGAGTAGCATGTTTGTGCATCAGGGGTTTTCCTGGTGGGCTTGAGCAGTAAGGTGTCTTTTCTCACACCCTCTGTCATCAGCATTGTCTCTGTAACTGTTCGCTGTCTTATCTCATTGATGTTTCCAGTAAATTGTTCTTATCTCAGCCTGTAATCTTTACCTTTTGCGCCTCCAGTCTACACCTCCAGTCCTATACAGGGCAGGAGAGGAGAAGGAGGAGTGAGTGAGTGGCCTATTATTTGATGTGGTTTCAATGGGAACATTAAATTAGGTTATACCATTCCTAAACCATGGCATATACAAATTGTCATCAAGAATGTAATCAATTATATTTTTACTATCATATTTCTCTATGTATGTTTACTGAGCCTCAGGACATCAAGTTATTTTGCTTGTACCCCTAAATTCATATCTATCTGCTAAGCAAAAAGAATTCAAGGTCAGATTTTTACACTGTTAATATTATTGCAGAGTGTTACTCCTGATACATTTTTCAGTGTAATTAAACTAATTTTTCAGTATTATTTAATAAAAGTTCCATTTAACATTGAGGCCAATTTTACTGAGTATCAAGAATAAATTTGTGGTGAATTCACTATGGCAGGCTGGTAGATGCCCACCAGATTCTCTCTCCCTCACCCTGCTGAATAGGACACAAGAAGAGAGGTGGAAAAGCTCATGGTGTGAAATAAGCATATCACTCAGTAGTTACCATCACTCAGCAGTACAGCAAAACCAGACTTTATTTAGGGAAAATAATTTAATTTATTGCTGATTTTAAAAAGAGTAGGATGGTGAGAAACAAAGAATAAAACTAAAGCATATTTTCCCCACCCTTGTCTCCCTCTCAGGCTCAACTTTATTCTGTCATTCCCGGTTCCTTTAGCTCTTCATCCCCAAGCAGTGCAGAGGAACATGACGAGGAGTTTGTGATCAGCTCACAACACTTCATATATGCAAATTCTTACTCTTCACAGTATATCTCTGCTCCAATCTATGGTCCCTGGCATGGGATAAAGTCCTTCAGAGAAAGATGGCTCCAGTGAGAGGTCTTCAAGAGCTGCAGTGAGGTTGTCTGTCCTGCTGTGGTCCTTTCCACGGGCTGCAGTGACTATCTGCTGCACAGAGGTCCTCACATGCTGCAGCGAGACAACCTACCTCACCAGAGAAGAAAGAAAATGTACATTTAAAACAATATATTGACAAATACCTGCACCCTCTTCAGAGACTGAATCAGCAAAAGTAGACATTTTAAAAAAAATAATTTAGAAAGTGTAGGAGTCAATTGCCTTTAAGAAATACATTAACTAGCACAAGCAGCACAAAACCTCTTGCCCAGCATCTAAACTTTCCTTAGGAATTTATTGGTCAAAGACTAGCTCTTACTGTGCCCATGTTCATTTTAAACAAATAAAATCTTTTATATATTTATACGTTTGAGTAGATCAATGTGAAATGGTCCCCGTTTGAGATGTGGAAAAATAAAACTACACATAAATCATGTCTATCCTTCTGGGGATTTTATTTCTGACTCATGTTGATGCCCCAAAATTATTCCTTACCTTTTTCATTACCATTGGAAATGGCTGCTTCTTACAGTAAATTATATCTTATCCAAACCAAGATGTTTTAAAAAAATGATTGAGTTGGATCAGCATGTTGGGTTTGTTCTAAAGGAATTAATTTTGAAGACATTAGTGTGCATTGAGAATATTTAACATTCATCTCTCTGTTCTGCATCCTGGATCCAACTTGCACATGTGCTCACCAGAGAAGGACATGAAAGGCCAATATTCATTTGGCACTCTTCCTTTAAGCTTCCTCCATACATCATGCATTTCCAGTGTTATTCAGTTTGAGGTTATGGGCACAGAGCTAATGTGAACATTGTACTGAAGCCAGCTAAACCAGAAAGAACAGTGCCAACTACATGCCAGTGTTTTCATTTTCTGATCAAATGTCTTAAGAGTTCCAGAAAGCCAGAGGCATTTAATATGCCTGTCTGGCAAGTAAGATCAATATGCATGTTTAGAGGGTCTAGGAGAAGGAAATATTAATGAAGATTCAGTTATCAATCAATTCTTCTAAATAATTGAAAGTAAATGTAAAACATTATGTTAATGAAAATTGAGGTTCCACAAATTAAAGCTGTATTTTATGCTATATATCTTTGGGCATAAAGTAAATTTATCTTACAGTGCACAGTGCTTTCCAAGAAACAATGAAGCAGATGATGAACCTAGATGAAATAAGACTAAGACTGTCTACTTCCCATATTGCTAACATTTTCTCTAATTTGTTGCAAGAATAATCCTAAAAATGCTACAAAATGTATTATTAATTTTTAATTTTACTCTGTATTTTGCATAGTAGATCACTAGAGCACTGCATTTGCTAACATAAGCTGCCACAAAGATCCATATCAATACAACTTGCAGAATCCTTCTTTCAAAATGAAGTGTACAGCTTCTGAAAGATCGATGGTCCTTATTCAAATAGGCTACGCCAGAGAGAATTTCTTAGGCCTTAGAAAAACTATTGCCATGTTACTGATAATGCAAAAGTATGACTCAAGTGTGCAAGAGTGAATGAGTTAAGCTCAAATCAAAACAAAACTTCGTTAAATGTGTGTAGCGTATACCGAAATGTCCTAGGGAAAATAATCTCAAGCAATAAATAAATACTGACAGCCCTGTATTTATAAAGCTTTTGGAGAGACAGAAGTGTAGTGAGAAACACTTGTGTTGAATATAAACAGCTTTAAAAGCTTTCAGAGGAAATTGGTGTACAATGATATTTGAAAGAACGGAAAACATTTTTTGGACAATCAAAAGGGACCATTTTACAAAAGCACTATTGCAGTAGAGGCAAAAAGAAGAAAAGTGGCTCTACAAATATGTCCTTGTTTTGTTTCAGAAGCCATAACAATATATCTTTTGTTTTAGAAACAAACAGAAAATTTAAGTGCTTCAGTAGCAAAGTAAACAAATTTCTGTTATGGACAAAACCAGTGATGAATGCTGACTATATAAGAAAAATAATGTATTCTTATAACAAGAAACCATTATAACTGAAAAAAATAGCACTTATTTTATTGTAGTGCTGAAAAAATGTTACGGTAAAGTGGTGTCTTGTATCTTGAATGGCTTTAGTTTCATCCCTAGGAGTTGGATATCTGTTTCCATCAAAGTGTGTGCTCTTGATTATGATAAATGGATGGCATGAGGTCATAATGCATGCAGTAAAGAATACAATGTACCTCAGTAAAAATCAGAGCTTTTATTTTAGTTGTAAATTCAGTGAATTCAAATAGAAACTGAATAAATCCCAGTAGAAACCAAGGTGATGATATGTACCAATGTATTCAAACCGTCTTGATTAGAATCTTTTGAAAACAAAGCCATATAAAATTAAAATAGATCAAACAGAACAAAAAACTTCTAGAATTATAGTATTAGCAGAACTTCTTCAAGTGTTTTATTTTGACACTCTTTTGCTTTCTAGTTGATATAAGAAGTCCTTCAAGATGCTGTGCCCAGGGGAGAGCCCAAATGAACAATTCCTAGCAAGAATAAAGCAAAATGAATAAATAGCTCTAGAATATATTGCTGTTTTTCTGAGGTCTATTGTCAATCTTAGTGTTCCCAGAAGGGTCCTGAAGAAAACGGATCCTGATGATAATTTTAACATTTCTCCAGTTGAATTGGTGAATAAATCTCTGTAGTACAAAAAAAAATTGTTGAAATGAGAAGTCATGTTAGAAAGATGCAGTTTTAAAGATGGGAAAAAGAGACAATTGTTTAAAAAAGCCCCACCCATTTAAATAAAACAAAACAAAGGCAAATAAGGATGCAGAATGGCAAAAAGCTAGCAGAGATGGTTAAAGTTCAAATTTCAAATCAAAGTGGATGGAGTTATAGGAGGATTGCTAATGGGGACTAGTTTTGGCTAACAGGTAGTCATTTTCCGCTTCTCTAATCCTTTAAATGGAAGTACCTTTTCCATATATAGTCTGTGCCTGTCCTACATGACTGGAAGTCCCCAGTTCCTCATGGAGTACATCTATCCCATGCTGTAGCTTGGAGGAAGTCTCGTGGTGCTGATTTCCCTCATTGTGTGTTTGTGTTGCACTCAAGGGTATCACTGATGCACTTCATGTTTTCCTGATACGCAGTACTAGGGCTGAAGCAAGGCCCTAGGGAACTTTTGGAAATATTCCTCTTGCAGTGGGAATGTTCAATCATTTAGCCCTTTGCTGTCTGAGCCTTAGACTAAAAACTGCCATGAGCATCCTTACTGGTAATCTGGTTGTGAATGTATGGAGTCTCACAGTGGATAAACCTCATATCCTTCTCTCTTTGCCTTTCTTTAGTTGTTAATCAAATTCAAGGGGTGTACAGTGTTATATTTTCTTGACGTTTTGTGTTCTACTCAGTATAAAACTAACTAAACATGTTTTATTGTGTTTAATTTTGGTAATTTATTTAAATTTTCTTTCCCTCAGTAAATTCTTTATAATATGCAGCTATTGTAAATGCATAATAGTTTTAATGTTCAAATTATGTGATAGTAAGGAGCATTTGAAATATGTCACAGTTAAGCATGACCTTACATTCATGTCTGGAAGCACAAGAGAAAATGAAGTTAAGTGTATATGGCAATACGATCAGCCACTCAGAAAAAGCAGGGACATACTTAAGAAAAAAGTACGTAAAAATTATTTAGGAATAACATTTACACCTGAGAGGGTCAGTAAAATGTTGAAGAGCATTATTTGTTATTGTTGCCAGAAGCCTATTGTGGGCTACCAATATCTTCTCTGCCATTGAGAATATTTCCCATGTTCAGCTGGTTTCATTAGACTGTGCAGGCAGAGGTGTTCTGCAACAGTCACAGAAATTACCAAACAGAATAGCAGGGTGGATTTTTCCCTTCATTACATTTTTCCAGGCTCTCTTTCCACTTTCGCAATTATAATTCTTGGGTTATTTTTCTTGATACTCATGTCAGCTGGTGCTTAGACTGAATTTATTTCTTTCCACCTGGTGCAGCACCTACTATTTTTGTTTCTACTTCATTAGTTAAGAAGTTAAATTGCTAATCACAGCTGGGTTCAGCTTGTGAAAGAATAAAATGCATTGTCATTAAAATGATCACACAAGCAAGCAAGCAAGCAAAAATTCTCCTTAAAGCTGGGAATTTCTTCCACCCACAGTTAGTAACAAACACACACAGCCATCTTCTCTTTGTTATACATCTGTCATTATCTTTCAGAAGAGTCAGCAAGTCCTCATCAAGATATACATCCAGCATATTGCAGCACCTATGTTACTTTCAGCCTGGAAAATCTACCATTATAAACTGATAAAAGCAGGATTGTAATATTAAGATATTCAAGACCTTTTCACTCTATCTGCACTTGGTAGCTGTACTTCCTATACTGCTTTAATGTTTTTTCCTTCCTCAAATACTGCTCATAGGAGTAAGCTTTACTTAACTTATCCACACCAACACTGACATTTCCTGCTGCCCACAATCCTCTTATAAGAATTTGACATCTATGGATCATCAGAGAAGCAGAATGGCACTCTGAAAGCATGTAAGCAGGACCAGAACACTTTAAAGAATTTGGAGAGATTATCAATGGGCTTTGAAAAATATCAAAAGTTATCATAAGACTCATAGGAGCATTTTGAAATTCCATGCATTTGAATGTGAAAAAGCAATGCATAGTATAAGTGACACATTAGGTGGACAAAAACTGTACTCTAGTTCTATTAATATTCCATAAATTCAACTAATTATTCAGCAGGTTACGTATTTAAAGAATGTTTCCTGAAGCCCTTGATCCAGCTAAGCATTTTATTTACCTTACCCAAGGCACATGATGTAAACCATAAAACACTTGTCATGACTGATTTATACTTAAACTTTAGTTCATGTAAGCTTACTAGGTCGGTGTGTACATATATACATTACAGATTTTCTCTGTACAAATTACCATATTTTAATATAATGAAAATTTTTAATTAAACTTCTCTATGTCATGTTAAGAGTTACTTCAATAATGGCTTTATTAAAAGAAGTTCAAATTCTGGACTTCTGTGACATAAGCTTTCAAATCATAAAACTATCATGGTATACAATGGAATCATGATATTTTTTTTTTATTATTTTGTTTGTTAGCAGTTCACTTGCAGAGCCACAAATATGTTTAGTTACAAAAATGTCAACAGAATAATTTTCAGAAAAAAAAATGTAATTATTTGTAGCTAATTTCACATCACCAAGAACACCAACATCAAATCCAAAATCTAACTCATTAGTTACAGTAGGCTCCTTGCATTTCCTTTATTGACAACAAAGCAGATACCAGAAGTCCCATTGAATGAAGTGCAGGTTGGCTAAACAGAATTGTGTGGAAAAAGGTAACCAACATTTCAATATCTAAGGCTGTTTTGTTGTGTAGGGAACACTCTGGAAAATGGGCTACAATAGTGCCAGTCTCATTAAGGATTCATAGTTAACAGAACAATATAAAAATCTCCCAAGGAGCCACAAGTTAAGAAATGTGGTTATTTAAGACCAAGCCAAATACACAAAGATGACATTGGAATATCCTGATAAAAGTGAATCTTTTGGGCCTTTTCACCTTTATTTTTATGAAAGATACTTGAAGATATGAACAGATGTCAACATACAGGTGAAAAGATTACTTGCAACGATTTAAATTGAATAAGAAATGATAATACACTGTGCTTTTGTTACCTCGAAGAGATGGAAGTTGTTGTTTGTGCACTTATTTCTTTAGCAATGTTTTCCACTTGTCCTTTCTTTGATAATTTGAAAAAAAAATTGAACATGTTAATTTGATCTGTATTTTAGTGCACTGAGTTTCAGTGTTTAAACTGCAAATGGCATCAAGCTGCGTTTTCAATTAATTTTTAAAAGGCAACTTCTTGCAAGTTCTGTGGCTAGGATTCCCATCACAGAGGACTAATGTCAGCAATCTGTTTCTAATTTTACAATTATATCAGAAATCTTTTCAAAATGCAGTAGGCGTTCTGCATGTAGGAGACAAGGCACTTAAGATGTGAAGTTTGAAATGTTATATTCTTTTATTTTAAAGATATTATACAAAAACTGGTAGCAATTTTTTTCTTAAAAAGCCTTACAGCTCATACTGTTAATTTAATAATTTATTTCATTCTGTTAATTTCTAATCAGTTTCATGTAATTACCTCCACATGAATATTTTGTCCAGCTATTTAAAAAACATATATACTATTGTTCTTTATTTCTTTACCCAGGAACAGAAACTATCCTGGTTTTTCTGTTAGAGCATCTTTTTAAAAAGACAACTGGTTAATTTTCAAAGACCTAAAGAAAACTATAATTTGAATATTTCTAGGTTTTCCCTGTGAAGTTTCACACTTATAATTCTGATGTAAGAGTATG
>VXBR01011322.1:0-70113 GCA_013400215.1 Cisticola juncidis
GTTTGTTTGCTTGCTTGTGTGTTCAGCAATTGGAAAAAATGGCAGGCAAAGGGCACTTTAAACAATCAGGCTGCAGACATACCCAGTCTCACCTTATGCCTTCCTTCAAGCAGAGTTAGATAAGCAGGTTAAGCTAGATTCCTCTAGAGTTATGGAAATGCAACCAAGCCAAACCAATTCCATGACAGACTGCTTGCCCTGGTAGCTTCTGCCTTCCTTAAGCTGCTTCTAGGAATCCCTCTATATTTGACAAGAGTTTCTGGGCATAACCATCATAAAAATCAACAGCTTCTTCACTTCAGCCCCCAAGTATGAAGTTTCTGGGGCTTGAAATTCTTGCTTTGCTTTTTTCCTTGGATGAAAAATCCGTACAGCAGAGATTTATCCAGGAGACCATCACATAATAGTGTCTTTGAAAGCTACATCTATAATATTCTTGTGAGCTGCCTAGAACTTCTGAGGATTTGATGTCTCTTGTCAATAGGAAATCACTGTCATTTATTGGTCCAATGCAAAGTTTTATACTTCTACGTAAAACCAAATAATCTTAAATACAGTCTCAAAATATTTGATCTTATTAATAAGTACAGTGAAAATATAAGGTATATGATAAGCAAATTTTCTGGTTTACCAAACATCAAGCTGTCCTGAGCTGAGCTGACTAGTATAAGAGAACTGTTATCTTTCAAGCGATCAGGTTTTTAAAATTTACTGAAGGTGTTACACTTCCCTAGTTTCCAAGAGATAAGTGGCATGAGTGAAGAATGACTGTTCTTCTGGGTTCTCATAACTTACAATTCAGTCAAAAGACACATGTGAAATATAGAAACTCAACTATAATAGACTTTTCTTTTTTTATAAAGACACTACTGTACTGAGTAAAACAAGTTGTCTTACTGTAGGGAATGGAAAAGCCTAGACATGGGGAAGTAAAAGGAAAACATAATGGAAATAGAAAGCAAATACTCTTCTCCATGAAATAATGATATTAAAATTAGAAAATGAAAGAGCACAAATTTTGCATGAAAAAAAAATTAACTGGAGACAGAAACAAAGCCTCTGTTTGTGTGTTGGCACTGAAAATTCAGACACAGAAGAGGATTCTGCATCCCCTGATTCACTGTAATTGGACTCTTAACAGAGAGATTCAGAAACAGCACCAGGATGTTCAACTTAATAGTCAGTCCTGTTAATGTACCAAGGAGCCTTTCTTGGTATAAGAATGACTCTACAGTTGAGAAATGTTAAGCCATCCCAGATGTATTTACTTTTCCAGAAAGAAAATGTTCTCTAACAAAAGGTTTTCCTTGTTGTCAAGTCCCAGATAATAAAGACAAGTCATAGATGTTTTGCCAGCATGAGAAATTAACTGCACAAAGGAAAAATACTGCAATGTGGAAGTTGTCTCTGGAGTTATTATGGGAAAGATGAGGGACAAGGGTGGATGCAGGGTAGTTTAGGAGAGTAATGGTGGGGTAGTCACTGTTGAATTAGAAGTCATCTACAAGCCATTCACCATTGACATACTACAATTTCCACGTAAACTATCAAAAATTGAACACATTTTCTTCTTCTTTTTCTTTCCTTAAGTAATAAAAATAGTGAGCCTTAGGAAAATTCTTTTATTATGAAAGCAATTAGTTTTTCCACTATCAGAATATTAGCCTATTGAAACAGTAGACAATTTACTGCTGTAGTTAAATGCAGGCAGTGTTATAATGCAAATAAAAACCCTACAAAACTACCCCCAAAAGTTTTTTAAATTGCTTCGGAAACTCTACTTCACACATGCCTCTTTCCATAACCTGAGGCTGTTCCTTAGTTCAAAAGTTAGGTCTTCTGTCTGATGGAGTTCCACAGCAAGCTTGAGCACATACCAAGATTTTAGCTTTATAGTACCCCTGTTGACTTCACCGGGATGTGTCATAGCCCAGATTTGTAACATGGATCAAAACCTAGCTTGGAGACAGAAAGTAGAGAGTAGGATTAAATGATCAATTTTCAGTCCTAGCAAAAGGTTAATAGTGGGGCCCTCAAGGCTCAAGAGTAGGTGTCACAATGCTTAACGATCTGGGAAGGGGATGAGTAGTGAGAAGCAACTTTGGCAGATGCCACAAAGATGCTTAGGAGGGTCCAGCCCATGATGTACTGTTAGTTTCATCACAGAGGCCTAGAGAAGTCAAAAGGATGGGCTACGTGATGATAGTAAAAAGCAAAGAAAGTAAAATTGTTTTTGGTTTTCTTGCATTAATATTGAAAAATAGAAGCTGTCTTTGAAGGAAGAGGAAAAGAAGCCTGGAACGAAGCCTCAACAAGATTCAGAATTAATTATCAGATTACTAAGAGAACCTGGAAAAATATCTAACCACGACTATGAAAATTAAAATATTTGGAGATGTCTAATGTAGATCTCTACAGTTAGAAACAAAAATGTTAAGAGCGCATGACAACAGGGTGATTGCTATGGATACTGAGCTAGATAAACCTTGGGTCTGGTTTAATACTGTGAAGTCATGTTCCAAGTAGACAAGGATCCTTAATGAGTGTATCCAGAAATTGTCTGGTAAGGAATTTCAAAGTGCCATGGGGTTCCTTACTTTACTACAAATAAGATTTTGTTAATTGAGCTTGATAATTCTTTAGTTCACTTGTTAATATCTTTTCAAATAGAGAGGTAAGAGGTGGAATTATCAGTTCTGAAGCTGTTGATACTCTTTGAAATAAGACACACCTGAGTGTTTTGGGAAGTGCTGTCCTTAAGCTGAAGGAGACCAGATGTTTCGCAGAATTAATGAGTCAAAATGATCACCTGAAAGCATAATGGGAAAGCATCGCTATCATACCAATCATTTGATGCCAAACATTGGACATGTCAGGGACTCAAAAGTGAAGAGGCAGATTCTAGCTAGAAAGAAGCAACATTCTCTGGAAAGGAGAAACCACTGAGGCAGAGAGAAGTGAAAAGCCTCTCCAGTTTGTGCTGATGTCAGCCATTATGTCACTGCTCAGTGATCACCAGGACTACAATTGCATTCCTAACACATATCTCACACCAGGCAACAGGAACTGCCTTCTACCTTCTTCAAAATTATGCATGAAGAAAGCATAAACCTAACTGAAAAAGAAAAAAGGTTTTGTGTTTAATGATTGCAGGAAAATCACAAATAATATAGCATTTCATGAGGATATTTTAGAGAGATAGAAAGTAGCAACTTCCTGAAAGGTTTTCACCTGATTGTAGTCAGGTGGGGGTGGTAGGAAGCAACTGAAAGAATGAGAGGACAGTCTTAATCTGTGCCAAGGGTTGCAATAGGTTGGATATTAGGAAGTTTTTACAGAATGGGCAATAAAGTACTGAAATGGCCTGCCCAGGGAGGTGGCCTCCCTGGATGTGTTCAAAAAAGGATTGAATGTGGCACGGTCTAGTTGAGGTGTTAGGGATGGGTTGGACTCGATGAAGGTCTCTTCCAACCTAGTGATTCTATGATTCTGTGAAGTGAGAGTTATTACTGCTTTTGAAATATTACACCTCCTATTTTATTATTTTTCTACATATGTTTTGTTCAAAAATTTCAATATGTTCTGATTACATTCAGTAGACAATAGAAAGATTTTCCTAATTAATTTTTGAGTACTCAATAAAGACTGTATAATGTTAGAGAAGGTTTATAAAAAAACTGAGACATAAACATTTGAATATATATGTGATTCACTTTCTTTTAATGGGAGATTAATTTTTGGGGTTTTATCAAGGGAAATAAAATTAAATTTATCAAATTACATTTAATCCAAAATATATTCTGCATATGAATTTGGCTGACTGTCTTGATTCAGGGAAAAAATAAGTAAATTCCTTTTTATGCTCCAGCTCACAGGCCACCCTCCAGATGGAAAAGGTCTTCAGTGGCAAAACAGAACAAAATCCACCATTTCTGTTGCAAATGAGACACACCACAGCACTGAGAATGTGGCTGGCGCTGGCTGTTTTCTAATCTTCCTCATAGTGTTATTGCTCTTCTGGGATCTATTATCAGATGGAGCCTGGTATAAATCTGGTCCCCAAATCAGGGATCAACAAATGATACTGTGACTTGGCCACAGCAGGTGGTAAAAAGCTGTGACTGCAGCACTGAAGCTATGACTGATTCCACAAGGGGTACAGCAGCTGTGTCACAGTCATTAAAGCATCGTTTTGCACACAGTCTTGCCCACTGAAAATTCCAAATTCTTCCTGATATCTGTCATTGTTTGTCCCAACTATAAATTGGTGCCTGACTGCTTATTTTGTGGAGCCAAAAGCAGTCAATTATGATGCTGTCCTTATCACACACTTCTGTTTTGCTGGCTAGGAAACTGGTGTGCCTGAACCAATTAAACCAGTGAACCATTTGGGCTTAGATGGGTGTTTGACCTCTGCCTGTGAAGGAATTTTAGTCCTGACATCCATCAGTAAAAGTGGTGTAGGGCCCAATTAGGCTTTATTCTGCCTTTTAGATTGCTAATACTGTACAGATACCATGGCTAGTTTATTTTTCACATTGTTGGGTTTCAGCCTACAAACCCCCTAATTTCGGTATAGCCTTGAACACAGTACTTTGTACAAAAAGTTTGTTGTGTGGTTAAAAAATATTTACTTTTCAGTATGTGTACTCATTGCAGAAAATCTCAAATCCTCAACTTCTCATTTCTCTGATATGCTATTCCTTGTAATTATTTACCCATTAGGCTTTCCAGATTTCTGGGCTACCTTTCCAGTGAATAGTATTTGTATTACTTTCTATCTTTGAATTTAAAAATCTTCAGTATACAGACATGTGATCATCCAAGAGTGTCAAAGACCATGAGAGGATGCATATAATACTTTGTAAAGTCTGATTCTCAGACAAAACAAAGGAAGAAAAAAAAAGAGAACCATTTTCCTTCAGAAAAGGATTAAACTAACAGCACCATTTTCCTGAAAAGATCAAATCTCATTTGTTTTTAGATGCATATCTACTTACTTTAGTGACATAAACAAACATCTTTTTGTTTGTTTGTTGATTTCTCTTAGCCCTGCAGAAATAATATAACTATTTGAGACAGCTGGATACTATTCCATCTTGAGCATCATTGGCAGAAGTGCTCACTAAATCCCAATAGTTACACCTGTTCAAAAAGCTTACAGGCAAAACAATCACATAGGTGCCACTAAGGGCATAATTTAGCCCTTGGAAACTTTGTTACTGTTGATGATTTGTGATGTGGAAAGAATCCTGCCTGCCTTTTGGAGCCTGGACTGAGTTTCAAAAGCTGCAACTCAGGAAAAGTTCATTTCTCTCTTTAGGCAAGCTCCTGGGCTGAGAAAATGAGTGTGATGCCTGGACAGAAGATCCTCACTTCATGAAATGGTAGTCCAGCAGAGGAAGGGCTGGCTCAAATTTCACAATGAATACTACTGGCAACCCTAGTTATCTCTGTGTCAGTTTGACAACTCAAAAAAAAAAAAAAAAAAATTAAAAAAAAAAAAAAAAAAAAAAAATAAAAAAAAAAAAATAAAAAAAAAAAAAAAAAAAAAAAGTAAATATTATGACAGAAAACTTACTAGGAAAAAGTATCTTCTGTGAGCAAGTAATTTAATATAGGAGATTACTGTTTCTATAACATAAACTACATTAAGTACTTGGTGTCAGCAATTTCAGTATATCCTTCACTGGCAGCAGTAAGTAAGCCTCGAAAATCTGACTCACAGGATTAAACTGGTGAAATCACTGGGAGACAAAAATTGTTTAGTAGTCTGTGTGGTGGAGTATGAGGTACTTAACACCCATTGCCCTCCAAAAGCCATCATTATTCCCGCAGTGCCATCTACTGGCCCAGATCCCAGATGTACCAAGAGCAACTCATTTATGTGTTTGTCTGTTGCAGACTAATGATGGGATCCTCTGTAAGGATACAAAGAAAACACATTATTATTATTACTCTAATAGCTTTTCTTGTCTTCTATATTTTTAGTTAATATTCATCGTTTGTTTCAACAACTGATATTTAGTATAAATGTTGCCGTGTGGTACAGAATGCTTTTGAAATGAATGCATATGCTGTACTTGAGATAAAATTAACCTTTTTAGCTTACCTAAATGCAGAGACAAATGTTCCCCACTTTATTCAGATATAGATATGTATTTTATTTTCACTGAAGATGAAGAGGCATGCATGTTTGCTTATGTGTATTTTCCTAGTTCCATAGCTCAGTTTATATCAAAATATTTTCCTACATTTCATACAAAGATTTAAGACATTTACATGGGATTTCACATAGTATGAAATAAGTACAGAATGGTAATTACAACAATTATAAATCTCTAAAATTTTATGTGGGTGTAGGCGTAAAGACTTAAAGAATGCAGTTTCCCATCTCAAAACACTATCAAAGCCACAGAGGGAACTTCCCATAAGATAAGCCACCAAACAAAGAATTCCCAGTGGGAACTTGAGATAAGCACAGACAGCAACAACAGGAAGATGCTAATTCCAGGCCTGGTGAGGCTGATTTATAATGTGATCTTAACAGCAGGTCAGATCAATTCTTGCACTGCAGCAGCTAATGGGGAAATGCTGTGGTTCTCATTCTGTGAGACTTCCTCTAGTGTTTAGTAATAGTGATTGACAGATATTTTGGCCCCACATTTAAAGCTGCACAAAATCAATGAAAGACTAATATCACAGCTTTTTCTCTAATTTGGCTTAAAGTATTATTGTGGTAATGGTTCTCCCATCCACCTTCTCAACTCTGGAGCCCTGCAAGATTTACAATTATCCTATTTAATATCATTGTATTAGTACTTAAATGTATTTTGGGGCAAACAAGTTTAAACACCAGAGACACAGCGATAACGGAATATTTTAAAAAAGCACAAACAAGGATTTCCTTATCTCTGCAACTAGGGAAAATAACATCTGGATGGAAAACAACAGACAGAAGTACAAGCTTGGTGTAAATAAGCTTATTCTGACAATATGAAGCAGAATATTGTCGTTTTTACAATACCCATTTCTGAAGTGATCAGATACCCTCAGATATAAAGTGGCTTTGCAACACTAGTTGCCCAAATAACCAGTAGAGCAGAAAATATGCAGAGACTTCTGTGCCTAGTCCCAAGATAACATTTTCTTCTCTTAGAGAAAGTTTCATGGTCTCCTCCCATGATTATGAATATTTATCTCAGGAATGAAGCCTGTGGTCCACAATTAAGTCCTCACAGGAAGATTCTCAGTAGTATTTAGCAAAGTACATTAAGGACATCAGTTTCATCTACTTCTGTATTCTTTGAATGTGTGAGTTTCAGGTTTTTACTTTTCCTAGACATGGGACCCAGTGGTCATATATTCTAGTATCAGTCAGTTTCAATACAGTACATCTTATAAAACAGGGTATTTGAATGCATGCACAGTACGGATTGTTGAAAAATGTGTTTGTACTTCCCAGTCATCTTCAAAATGACTTTAGTGATTAACCAACAATGTGTCTGGACTGAACTATTGCATTTCCTTTTTTATGGGTAATACTCAGAAAGAGGCTTTTCATCAGTCTGCCTCCCCTCTGAATGTCTGCTGCTGACCTCTACTTGTCCTCACACCATGAGGCTTCATTATTTATTTTGACACTGTCTTTCCTCCTTCTTGACCATGCATCTTCATATTGTTTCTTAATTCATTTATTCATCAAAAATTAATTCATTGCTCAAAAAGCTTTACTTATTTATCTTTTATTCCTTCCTGGTTGGGACTTTATGCTTAAAATAAATGCCCTAAAATCTGTAAATTTCATCATCTTAGGTGACTATATAATTTCAGTCATTTTCACTGAAGAACACACTGTCTTTTCTTATAGCTTCACTGAGATTTACTAGATAGATAAAATAATTCCCATTGCTGCAGATATTCTACCTCCATAATTTTTGTTCTTTTCGACAACATTTTTATGTGTATTTTTTGTATTGTCTTTGCTAAAAACTGCATAAGTGTAGAGATGCAGCCAGAAGCCTATTATAGAAGGAGGTAGTGATCCATGTCTTTGCTTTCTTCTCAAGTATACAGGTGTAATTTGAATAATGTGTGTCCATTTACCAACCATCTATGTCAGAGAACGCATGACCTCTCAGGTGCATGCCTCAGTTTCATGGACACCATGGGAACACTCTATAAAATAGTATAACTACTCAAAGTATGCATAGCACATGCATGGTTAATCAATTTACATGTACTCAGTGTGTATTCAAGCATAAGTACAGTGCATTGTCTCCTCAACATGAAATATTTTCTTCAAATCACTGAATCAGAGAACAATTAGGGTTGAAAGAGACCTTAAAGATATCTGGTTCCAACTGCCCTGTCATGGGCAGGGATGCCAATCACTGCATCAATCTAACCTTGAGTGCTTCCAGGGCTGGTCCTTCCACAGCCTCTCTTAGCAACCCGTTCCAGTGCCCTCCTGACAAAGAATTTCTTCCTAACAGCTTATCTAAATCTGCACCCTTTAAAACCATTGCCCCTTGTCATGCCACTATCTGCCCACATAGAAAGTCCTTCTCCCTCCTTATATAAGACCCTTAAGGTACTGGAAGGCTGAAATTATGCCACTGCAGAGCCTTCTCTTATCCAGGCTTAACAATCCCACCTCAGCCTGTCTTTGTAAGAGAGGTGCTCCATCCCTGTATCATATTAAGGGCCTTCCTCTGGACCTGTTTTTAACAGGTCCATATCTTTCTTTTTCTGAGGACCCCACAGATGGATTCAGCACTCCAGGTGGGGTCATACAAGGACAGAATAGAGGGGCAGAATCCTCTCCCTTGCCCTGTTGCCCGTACTGCTTTTGATACAGCCCAGGATACATGGGCTTTCTGGACTATGAGTGTACACTGTTGGCTCATGTCCAGCCTCTCATCCATGAGAAACCCCAAGTATTTATTTGGAGGGCTGCTCTCAATGAATTCTTCTCCCAGGCTGTGCTCATGCCTGGGACTTGCACCAAAATGTTATTTGTACCTATCTGAGTTTATTGAGATCTGGGCATTGGCGTATATTGTCCAATGGTCTCTTCAAGGCATGGCTTACACTCCAAATTTGGCTGCTCTCAGTGACCTATAAATGTTAGCAAGAGCCTATAGAAATGCTAGTCAGTTTAGAGCTGGAGAACCTCATCACAGTTGAGAACTCAGTGCAGCTTGCCATGATCCATAAGGAGGTGTTTGTCTATTGCTGCAACAGGTAGGATTCCCATCATCAGGAGGAATGTGAGGTTACTATCACCTTTTCTATATTTTCCATCTTTTACTCATATAGTAGTTAAGATTTGAATGTTGTTGTCTTTCTTACTGTATGCCCAAAAGAATTGTCACCTGAGTGAGCAAAACAGTAGGAAATTATTATGCCTTCAACATTGCACAAGGAATGAGGACAAAGCTTCCTTCCTGTATGAAAAATCTTCTGAGCAGCCTATAAAGATGGTGGGAATAGTGTGGAGAGAGGTCTTTTCCAGAAGACTTTTAAACCAACCAAATGAGGAACCACACTGAATAACAGTCACTAAGGAATGATCAGTCCCTTTACATCATAAGGGAATTCCTGATTCAAACAAAAACGTGACATTGTATCTTTGTGACATTGGTATCTTTGAATATGCCTTGTCATAGTAATTTTACAATTTTTTTATGAACTTAAGAGCTGTTGTCTTATTAGTCCACTTGTAAGCCCAATTTATAGTACTACTGTTTTTTAACTGATTGGGACTGATTGTCTTCCCAGTTTACAGAAACAGAAAAGAGAAACCCTACCCCTCCAAGGTGCATCAATAGAGAAAGGGGAGTTATGCAGAAGACTGGGACCTATTGTTGCAGATGCTGTTGAAAATGTCTTGATGGAATATGAAAGGCAAAAACCTTTGTGTGCAAGCTATGAATCAGAAAGGGCAGGTAGGGCTACAAATAAAGGAGAAACTTCTGTCTGAAGAGCAGAGGGCTCACTGGACAGAGAGAATTTTCTGTCTATGCTGCTTGGCTAAGCTTTCTGTTTTATCTACATACCATCCTCTGAGGCACAGATTCTTTCATGCCTTTTGTACTTAGGATCAGGGCTTCTGTCTAATCTGAAACTAGGAATAAATCCATCTTTCTCTACAATATTAGGGATTTCCAAAAACTGCACATCTCAAACTAGATGTTATTCATATATGCAGGAAGAAGGTGAACGTATCTTGGATTCAGGAGAGGAAACAAAATAAGGTGGAAGTTGAAGACTTCTAAGTGCATGTGACCCTGTGATCTCTTCTAATTCATCTTGGTTCAAAGCCAAGCAAGCAAGCTTAGAGCACTTCCAGCAGCTGGTTAATCTGTTTGATTTTGCTAGTTGGAATCAACTAGTCAATATAAATGCGAGACAGTTTAAGGATGTAGCCTTCATTGGCTATATTTCTCAGTCATTCACTTCTGTGGATGCTTTTAGCTAGCAGGGGAAGAGTCAGACTGGTCCGATTAAGCCACTGCAGTTTAAACAAGTCTCTTTGATTTTGTACAGTAGCAGGAGAGATGAGCACTGAGGTAATCTCATCAGTGACAAAATGACAAATTGGAGCTCAGGCTGGTAATGGCTATACCTGACTCAGAGGGTTCTTCCCATCCAGGGTGAAGCTCAAGAAGCTCAACAGATTAATTCATCTTCTGGCAGTGTCAGCTGTGCCTTCTTTCTCTGTAAAATGCTCTGTCCTAGTTCAGAGAGCTCATGGCTTAAATCTACACAGCCTCATAACTGTACTGCCAGGGAACAGAAAGTGTTGCTCAGCTATCTAGTCCTCAGCTTTTTTGGCATGTGATGTGTTACTTAGAATAATTTTTAAAAAAGTAAAAATTATAGGCCAAGATCCTGATCCATATCTAGATAAACAAAGATAAAAAATTACCTGAAATTTTTCCAACTTATTTCCTCAGTGATATCTGAGAACTATCACTCAGGATAATAAAATGGTATGAAGGAAAGAAGCATTTTTTACACGTATTTTGCTATAGTATAAATTATTTGCAATAGACAAAAGTGAAAGGGCAGATTGAATTCTGTAACCTTGAATAACTTTGCAGGACCTGATGTTAGGGGTCATGCAGACTCTATGTGCGAACAGTTTAAATTTGATATGGAAGTTGTTGTGACACAATGAATATGGAACAGTGTCATTGTTCAAATCAGGAATGCCTTAAGCTTTGATTCACAACAGCCTTTTTACTCCCTTCTCTAATTACAAATTCTGCCATATGAAAGGTCATGAAACTGTGAGGTAAGACAGACTGTGAGAGAGAGGGTTAGCACTCCTTTGGTTTGGCTTTGACCTAAATCAAGCTGACAAGTCAGCCAGTCTTTTTAACTCCAGGATGTTTCTGAGTAAAGGCTTTCAAACTCTGCATTTCAGAAATCAGTAGGCAATGACTGGATACCAAGACATTAGTCTTAGACCTGTGAACTCATAAATGTTTATACCATAAATGTTTATACTCATAAATGTTTATAATGTCAGAGAGATATTATTTTAGTGGCCTAGTAATACTACATTTCCAGAGTTAGCTGATGTTCTATTTTAAAACTAACTACAACCCTCCTATTTATTCTAATTTAAAAAGAAAGGTTCCGTTTTAAGCATTTAATACTAACTGTTACTGCAATTTTCATTCTTTAATCCTCTAACACTTTTGGAGGAAGATAAATGCAGTAATTCCCAGTGACTGATTATATGTTGATGCAGAACACCCAAGACCTAATTTTAACAGAACTTATATACCTTATGATAGGCACATATTCTTTGATGTGACTTTTCTTCTGTTGGAAAATTCGGATAGAACCAGCACCAAACTCAGCTTTTATTAAATCCAAGGTCAGGACCTGAACTTTTGCTATTTAATGTTATCATCACTCACCCTTGTTGTGTGATTTGGGGGTTGCTGATTCGTTAGACAGATTCAACATGACAGTTTAGGAATAAAAGTGACCTTGTCAAAAACCTCTGAAAGTCTTAAATTTCTCCAACTGTAGTGCTCATAAGACTAAACCTCTAAGAATCACTGCTTTATTACATATTCATTTTTGTCTTCAAAATTGTTTAAAATTTTCTTTTTTTGTTTTCTCAATCACTAATAAAAAACATAGGTAGTTCTTTTGGAAAGTCACTATTTTATGTTTGATAGGTATACCATAGGGACCTGTAGTTTGTGCTCAGGCCTTCTTGTGAAGAAGGATGGGGTTTCAAGAGCAAGAAAATCATGAAATATGCATCAGAGAAAGGAAGGTTTTAAAGCCGTGCAAAATTCATATGCAAAACCCCTGCTGAAAAAGAGTCTAAATTGGATATAAAATAATTCAGAGGAAATGAGGGGAAAAAAGAAGGGAAAGGGAAGAATATGTCAGACCACAAAGTCCTTTCACAGGTGAAATTCAGAAGTTCATAAATCAATTATAGAATTGTGCTGCAAGCTACAAGTTGGAATTCCAGTTCCTAGGTTTGAATGAGGTCATGTTTGTTTGATTGCTTTAAACACAAACATGAGAAAAATTTTCTTTTTTTAAATCAGATGAGTAATGGTGAACATATTCAGTAAGGTACTTTTTTCTTCTTCTTCCTTTTCTTTTTCTTCTATTTTTTTTTTTTTTTTTTTTTTTTTTTTTTTTTAGATCTACAGTATCTCTTAAAATGAAACTTTAAGTCAATAATTTAAGAATTTAAAAATGTACATCTTTGTAGGAATTGTTGCTCTTGGGTCAAAGTCTACTTTTTTAAAAATACTAAAATATTTATATTTGCATGATGAGATATAATATTTTATTCATGGACTGAAAATACCATTTAAATAACATTATGAATTGTTTTTGCAGACTCACTGAAAGAGCACTTTATACCTTGGATAGAAGGCCTCAGTACAAGAGTACCCATTCCACTGCTGCTACAGGACTATCAGCTAAAATGCTGCCCAAAATCAGCTTTGAAAAACTAACAAATCTCTGAAAAAAAACATAAATAGATGGGAAAGTGATCTTCATGGTGAGCAAATAAGATAATCAATGGCACTTGTGTCTGGTTGACTGCTAGAGCCTATTGAATAATAGAAAAATAATCCTTGAAAATTGCAAGGGACATCCTCGAAACCAAAAAGTAAGCAAAGATGGACGTGGTACAGTAAGGGCAGAAAATAAGCATGCTGCTGCATCCAAGGCAGTGAGTCCCAAGTTCCAGACAGGAATCGCTGCATCCTCACATGAATTTCTGTGATGTAACAGCACACACTCCCCAAAATAGTTATTTCCATGATGCAGCAGCTAAATGCTGCAATAATAACAACCAACCAAAAAAAGGAGCAATAGGTGACATAAGATTTCTGCTACTNTAACAACCAACAAAACAAAGGAGCAAGATGGCACACACAAGACTGATTCTCACAATTCAGATAATGCATCTGGGGAAGTAAAACAGGTGACATAAGATTTCTGCTACTAATCCTAAAAATCACGGCCCTCATTGACTTTCAGAAGCTGAGCAAAGCACACAGACTGAGCACAGTCCTCACTTCAGGCTTCAGTCTGGCACTCTCTTATCAGAGTATCCAGTCCTTCCACAATGCCTGAGTCCAGCAGCAGTGCCATGGCAGGCTCACATGTGCACAAGCTGCCAGAGAAGAAGAGATGAGCTGGCAGGACACAGAAGGATGTGGTATCACTACTGTTTTCCACAGGAGCAGCTTAGTCTTGGCACATGACCCATCATGTAATCTGCTCTTTCTCATGTACATGCAGCATGTGTTTTGTGAGATGTAAGATTTCAGGCACACATTTTATGTGCCAGGACAGTAGGAGGCTTCTGGACAGTCTATCTTATTTGTTGATTCCACTCAGGACAAGGAACCTCTCTTCAGCAGCCTCAGAGGACACTTAGGAAATCAGACATTAATGGCAAGATAGAAATTCTCCTGCTTCATTACAAATCTTGTTCCCAAGGCCCCGAGGGTTTCTACTTGTGCTAGGGCTCTCAACAGCTCATTTGTTGGCAGCAACAGTTAGGCTTCCATGGAAATGCCAGCTGCAGAAGCACAGATGCCTTAGGGAGATCAGGCATAGAGGGGGATCAGTGCCAGCTCTGAGTGTGTTACTGTTGCCTACCTGGTGTACTTCGGTGGCTATTTGCTTGTTCCAGTGTCAAAATCACTTTTAAAAGCCTGGCCAGAGGATCTTAGTGCTCGATATACAAATAAGCCCATTAAAAACTGTCACTACAGGACTGATATTAACAGCAGGGTTTCCATGTATTCAGCCAATAAATAAGTAATGGCAACAAAATAATTTCTGTTCTGTATTTGATTTGCTAATATTGTTCTACAGCATTATTACCAGAAAGGAAAAAAAAAAAAAAAAGAGAGAGAGAAAGAATTGATTGGTAGTTGGTGGTTGGTGGAGGGAAAAATAAAATATTAATTTCAGTCCTTGCTTATTTGTGCAGCCATGTCATCTGAACAGAATTACATATATAAACTGGATTATTTGTGCATTTATGTCTATGACAGCAGCAGCTTAGGGAAAGTATATAAAAGCACCTCAAAATATATCAAAAATCAACACTATTTTTCCCACTTTGTATACCCATGCCAAATAGAGTTCTATGAAACAACTGATGTGCAAAGCAAAGAGGAAATGTCTACAGTACCCTTAAACTCTTTCTTTCACTCTGCCTCCATACCCTGAAAAAGGCAGTCCTGGTGCAGCCGTGGTGCTGACAGCTTCCAGCACACCCTCTCCTACTTAGCAGAAGTAGCCATGGTGATAGTGAAGGGTGGATGACTGGATGAACAGTCTTAGGTGGATTCAGACATGTTGCCTTGGGACGTATTTATCAGTTAGGATGAATTGGGGGAGCTCTTAAGGTGCTTTGAGCTATCTATGGGTAATTTGGACAGGGCACAGTACCCTGATTACTGTGACAAAGTTCATCCTCTTGGCTCTATGCAGCACAATGGGATGAACACTAACAGCTCTAAATAATTAAATTCCACTATTAATATTCAGCAACTGCACCATCTGATTCAGTGGACATGAAGAAGCAGACTACCTAGATGTCATAAGTATGGATGGAATATAACTTCTGCATCCCAAAGCAGGAAACGCCTGATAATCTTATTCTGAACTGCAGCTTCAAAGGTCAAAAAGCTCTGAAGGAAAATGCAGCAGGGAATATGGCTTGTATCCCATAAGAAAGAAAATCTGAAATGTACTGAAGAACTTTTAATTTAAATAGCTTAATAAGGAGATGAATGAAAAACAAAAGTTGTAAGAATAAACTCCTAAACAGATATTTAAAGAGAAAAAAGCAAAAACTTAGATGATAGTGGATACAGTGGTCCTAGAGGATACAAGCATTTTAAAAAGTCATAAAATATGATCCAAACAAAGGGAAAATGTGGGCAAACTGGGAGGTATAAAAAACAGTTTAAGCAGTGGTGAGGCATTCAAAGAACAAACTAACAGATTTGTAAGGAGAGTTTTTAGTTTGAAACAAACCAGTACACTGCTTCAAGCAAATGCAAGCAGAACACAACCTAGTAGGTACACTTATTTTTCTCCAAAGCCACAAAGCAGAAGAAGGTACACGGCAAAGAAGTGAAAGGACAGGGAAAAGCAGTGAAAGAACATGGCAAATAAATGAAAAGAAAACCACACATCTGCTAATGTTTCTCTTTCTTCCAAATAGGTCCTTGTTACTTTTCAAAATCCAAGGTGTTTCTTATTTTTATCCCCTCTAGAACCTTCTCTATATGTTATTTTAAAAGGCTAAAGAAAAATAACCAACACCATCCCCTCCTCCAAAAAACAAAAAAAATACACACTTGCATATATCTTGAAACTTTCCTTACTGGTCTCCAGTCTACTCAAAGTGCTCATCCCCACCATTCACAGAATTTCTTTTTCCAGCTCTGCTGACAAGCAGTGATTACACAGGGAAGTGCTCTGGGGAAGCTTGAACACTGAGTTGTGCCAGGGAGCAAAAGGCTCACACATACCACTATGCAGAACTCCTTAGAGGTCAACAAACATCACAGAGTGGGGAAAAACAGCATTGATCAAAAGGAAACAATCGATTAACACATCCAAAGCATCATGTCAAAATCAAGCTACAGACTGTGACACAGGCCAGAAATGAAATTGGGTTTATCTGATGAACAGTAGTACAATGAGCCATTATAATAATCTTGGGAGGGTGGAGACGATTTTTTTTTTCTGCCAGTAACTCCAGGAGAACAGACTGGTGTAATAAAGAAAATATTTTCTGGGATTCTCTGAGACAGTGTAGCACAATTAGACTTTATGCCAAAATATGGCACAGAGAAAGGAAAGAATGAGGAAAATGAGGCTATCTAAATGTCCTGGAGAAATTAACATCCTGATTTCTATTTTTTACAGTGCAAGAATTAGGGAGTTCCTGATGAAATGTGCAGACAGCATCACCTGGCATGTGATAATGTAAGATTTAGTATTCTTTTTCTGTCCCTTTCTTTGGTCAAATATTTTTTTCTTCAGCTGACTATTCTTTCTTCTGTTTAAAAAAAATTCCTTAGCCAGGCAAAAGTGCCTCTAACTGAGAATTTGTACTAAAAATGCAACTATTAGAAACAACTCCAAATAGGAACCATATTTCTAGATCTTTATTTGGCCAATATTACTATGTGGTCTTCCTGCTTGTCCTTAGTGTAGAGATTAAAACTTATACCTTCTATAATCTGTTTCCTGTCTGTTTCTCTGTTTTCATGCCATATGTTAGTATTTTTTGGTTTTCTAGGAGCCATGATAGTATTCCTGTGATAAACTAAATTTTGCAGAATATCACTTCAGTTCAACTACTTTTTCTTCCTTTTCCAAATATCGTGGAAATCTTTCACCATCTTTATTATGCTGATACAAAGAGTCCCTGAAATACTGGAATTTATTTTATTCTCTTCTAAAGGAAAAGCTAAGAAGGGATTTTAAAATGTTAGAATGAATGTCTTACTCTGGAGTTCTCATTTCCAACTCTTTATTGTCCTTTTTAAAATTTAAAAGACTTTGAGAAGTGACTGTTAGCCATGAACTAAGCTTCCCTCACCACAAATAAATTGTCACTCAAATAAATGTTGCTTTACATATTATCAGAGTCCTAGTGGCAACCCTGGCAAACATTAGGGCAAACTGCTGCTATAGAATATCACTACAAAGGCTTTCACAGATTTCCACTGATATTCAGTGATGCAAATTAGTACACTTTGCTCTTTTTCATAAAAACAGTAGAATGATGCTAGGTAAAAATATACTGTATTTTCACCTCCTTTCATGAAAACTTGCCTACTAAATGGCTCTTTATTGGTTTCCCTCTCTCAATCAATTAATCCTTTTCTCTCAACTGTAAATAACCTAAAAAGTTTAGGTAACATGTAAGCTTCTATGCAATAGCACATTTGCTAATGCAACAGTAGAAAATTAAAAATACTCATATCAAACTGGAAATATTCACCACTAGCTGTGGTTTCAAAAGAGACAAGTATTCCTGCCTTCTTCTGCACTGCCCATGGAATTTGGGAGTGCCTGCTGAACTTTAGTGTTTCAAGGACTTAAGAGCAGCTGAGGTCCTTTTTTTCTGTATATGGAAAGACAATTTTGTTGCCCTGGGGCAGTCTGGATGGTTGTGTTAATTGACTCAGTTGTTGCTTTTCCATCTTATTTCTATATGTGGAGACAGAAATGGATGGATTGTTGAACTCTGTTGTTTGGGGTTTTTGGTCTTATCTTCTTGTCTTCAAAGATTATTGGTAACATTCTTCAGCTCATCATACAAAGAATCACTTCAAATTAAAATGTGTAGAAATTATGAGGGCAGGTTTTCAACCCTTGAACTCATAGCAAAAAAACAAGTGCATATATCTATTTATTTATTTTTAAAAAGAAAATAAACCTCACCTAATTTCAAAGTGTTTATATTTATGATGTCCCAAAGCAATTAATTCTGCTTTAAATTTTTAACATTGGAGGAAACATTATTAAATAGGAAATAACTACCACAGGGCTGAGAGGAGTTGTTTGATAAAATTAACCCTCAGGGTACATAATTAATGAGAACTGAGAATCTTTCTCAGAAGTCAATGACTCAATGAATTTTGTAAGCTATTCTTCTGGCAAAAAGTCACTGCCTTTCCAGAGCCCAAATATATTATTACATTTCAATGCCATCTATAAGCCTTGATATTATCAGTTAACATTAAGATATTTGTAGGTTACTTTAAGTCTGTTGGGACTTTCTGATTATTTAGATAGTTAAGATTTTTTTTTCATATGATATTTTATAAATATCACACAGAGAGAATCCAGTCCCGCAACGTAGTTAACATCTCCCACTGCAATTAGAGCAAATCAGAATTGAAGCTCATGAGACCTCTGAGGACTGGGCACAAACACCAGCAAGATAACTTTTCCCCCACTTACCATCTAAATTCGTTGCAAACAAGATTCTCTTCTCTTGAGAGGACAGTTTTTAATTTAAAACCTGATTATCATCTCATTAATTTTAGCTGGTAACTTAGCCTTACAAAAACCTTATATAGTTCTTTATATTTTTTGTAGAAAGAAGAGGATAAAGGAAACTATATTAAATTGGGAATTAGGGTTCCTCATTGTCATCTGTAACAGTGGTTTTAGTTTTCACATTTTCCCTTTTTTGTCCACTCTTCCTTGCCTCACAAGTTTAAGATTCACTTATGCACCTAGTCTTCCTCTGTACTTATCTTTTCTAGGTTCAATTTCTAAAGGGGAAATACTTTTTGTCTCTGTAAATAGTATAAACATACACATATATATAAATTTATATATGCATTCATACAAATAAACAATGTCAGTATGGGAATTCCTACAATTTCAGTCCACCCTTCCTGACTTCACCCTTCAAATTTACACTTCTCATCAGACTGTATGTTAGGCAATGAATTATTTCCTTCCTTATTATAGTCTCACTTTCTCCTACCACTACCAGGAAAATAATCTGAATTCAGTAGTACGTATGTATGTAATTTTTGCCCAGTACTGTCACCCAATATTCATAGTTTTTTATGAAGGCTTTAAAAAACAATCTCTGCAAGTGTGGCATTATCTAAAGTTCCAAATTAGAAGGGAAAAAACAGCAGAATGAACAGCATATTTGGCTGGGGTCATAGCTACCGCTATAGATTAAAGAAATTAGAAAAGCCACCTCCACTCTACAAGATTAATTGAGCAGGTGTCACTTCAGTAGAGTAGATAGAAAAACATCAGCTTAGCAGAAGTTCAAAAATGTTGTAGGACAACACAATGGCAGATAAAAGTCGTACTTTGCTCTTGGACCTTCCCATGAGCTGCTGGCATCTGTTGCCTTTCCTGCAGCACCCAACAAGAACACAGTAAGATCTTTTTCTTCAGGCTGAGCAAACCCAGGTCTCAGAACCTCTCCCATGCACCCCAGATGGATTGGTACTGGATGTCTTGTAACAAGCCAACATGACAGAGGTGTCTTTGTCCCAACCATTTGTATGGCTCATGTACTCTGGCACAACTAAAGACTCTGAAGTTAAAATCCTCTCACTAAGAGGAGAAAGGACAAAATACAGAGAGACTGAAGAATCTGCTTTTCCAGCAGATTCTGTGCTATAAACCATGTTGCCATTGCTGCACTGATTTTCTTCCTTGTGCATGTCAAGGTCTCTTCATTAATGTATAGTAAGTTCTGTAATGTTATTACCCGTAATAAAAATGTCTTTTCACATTTTTTATCTAATTAATTACAAAGAAAACAAACAGTATCAACTCAAAGCAAAGGAGAAAGTTTATTTTATTTGTAATATCTGATTAGCAAAACTTCAGGCTGTAATGTTCATTTACAGATTTGTAACTGATTCTGATTTCTGTCTTCTTGACTGCTGTTGTGTATCTTTCATTAGCTATAGGAAAAGACTTTTTTACTTGCACCTTTATGTAATAAGAGATAAAGTTACTTGGTATAATAAAAAGATTATATTTTACCATTTTAATAGTTAAAGAATTACATTTATAGATGGTCTTGAGCATGAATCAATTTAACAAAATGTGAGTGGCATGATGGTTGTTTGAACATTTAATGGTGCAATATGTATGTGAGAGGAAGCTGATGAAAATATCAGTGACACAGAGGATTCCTTATCAAGGTTTAGTGAATTAGATCATTTCGTTTCATATCCCTTGTATCTAGCTTCCAGTGTTAAATATTCCTTTTCAGGCAGTGCTGCTGAAGCAAAGATCTGCCACAGCCCAGACTAGGCCACAATCTCTCCTTTATGTGGATTAACCAGAATTATTACTATTGAGTCCATCTGCTTTTTTAACAGCTATTTGTTGCAGAGGGAACCCCGCTGGAACGGAAGAGACGGGTTAATAGGGAAAATGAAATTTACTGCTCTGTCATCTGTGCCTGCTGAGTCCTGCTATTATTTCAGTGCAGTAGCCAGGTTGGGATGACCTCCACAGCTGATGCAGGGGAAGGGGAAAAAGCTGAGTGAGAGCAAAGGGAGATAAGGGCATATCACACAATGGAAGCCAATTCGTCTTGGGTGTGGAAAGTACTGTGGATTGTATTATGGATGGAAGTAGTTGTTTGGGGAGAAAAAAGAGATCCCTGCCTTGCCTTAAAATCTTAACTCATTTCAAGCAGCAAATAATTTGTTTTTCTCTAAGTTGGTAGACCTTTCAGAGCATCTACCAATCTTTTTGTAATTATTTACATTAATAAACCACATTGGGTGAGAAGCATTCATGATAGGGCTCCAAAGAGGGTCCAGTTACTTCCAATTTGCCATACAGAGAGGATTGTAAATAATATCTTCTGATATCAGTCCTTTACATGGTAAAATATGCCCTGAAATAAATGCATGACCTTAAAACACCATTACAAGACTAAATACCCTGTGTATTTTTACAGGTTTGCACAGTAATCTGGAAAAATTACTCTGACTTTTTTTGTTGACCTGGATGGAGATGCTACAGCTGATCTTGATGATGCAGAGAGATCAAGTGCTGATTAACCTGTTCTTTTGTTGTTCATTTCCATCTGGATTAAATTAGGCCTCTGAATATGCTCATTTAAATTGCAGGTGGCATGTTGCTGTGTTGCAGAGCATTTAGAGCAGAGTGGACATGAATTACTTCTACCATGCAAGACATCCCCACAGAGCTGCAAGCTGGCACTACAGTCACATGGCCTTAAAAAGTCTGACCCCAAATCACAACTTAGACTACACTGCTGTAATGGATGTCTGAAATTGCCTACAAATGTTGATTGCCCAAGTCATACTGCTTGTAAGACCGAGAGATTCAACTGGAGTTATAAATCTTATTTTTCTGTGTTGTTCCCAACTAGTTAAAAGATGCAGGGTTTGATTTTTTTCATTTTTTAATTACATTGTTTGTCCATCCTATTAATATGATGTATCAGCTTCCTCATTATCACAGTAGTGAAGTGCTTGATAATCTCTAAAACATTTGAACTCAGACCACACTTAAAAAGCAGACCATTGTCTCCATCCTCAAGGAAACTGCAAAGTGGAGGTTAAATTGAGAAATTACTTTGGGGAGTTATACCAGTACAAAAATTTAACAGATCTGTCTCGAGACTCAGATTAGTCAATCATCATTTGCTTCTTTTTCTCAAAAATGTTAGGCAAAAGATAGGGAAAAAAAAAAAAAAAAAAAACCAAAACAAAACACCTCAAGAAAATTGCAATGAGGTGGTGATAATAGATTTTACAGATACTAGTATTTTCTTCTGTTAATGGATTATATACATGAAATTATGTACACTATGATTCACAAGGAAATAATCTGAAGTGAAATTCAATAAATTATTTAATTTAGTATTTCAATGACACTAAAATCTTGTAGATTGCTTGATCAGAATTTATATTCTGGGAATGTCAGTTTGGGGTTTGCTATCTAAAGATTTACAATTAGGAGGTATTTTTTGTTGCACAACCTGACAGACTTCCATTTAACTAGGTGTTATTACTGACCTCTTACTCAGAACAACTTTCACAATATACTACTGGGTTTTTTTAACAGTGGCTTTCTAGCTGCACTGAAAATTTTCCAGATTTTATTCTGTCTGCTCTGTGGCTGATGGGTTTGTGAAGGTGTATTGCTGAAATAAACACATGCAAATACCAGATTCTTAAAGGGGTGATGACCTTTTACTAGGATTTCAGTAAATTAAAATTTTAAACCCAGAATCCATATAGCTACCTCTTCAGTACTCTATGTACTTATAAAAATTTCAAAACTAATATCAGAACAAAATCAGGTTGACCTGAAAATATGTTATGCATATATGAATGGGATTATAAATGTCATACAAAAAAAAAGGGATCAATTTCTAAACCTAAGTGTGAGGTAAATTATCCTCATCTTAGTTCTTTCCCAGCAAAAAAAAATAAACAGATCTAGTGCTGAAGATCTTCCCTGGGCAGAGAATTATTACAAAGTCTTCCACTACAAGAACCCAGCCATTACGGTTACAGTGTAAGATCCATGAAAAAGACAACACCAGTCTCAGAAATAGATTTTAAACTTAACATTTCTGTATCATTGAGGTGCAATGATTTTGTTTTTCCTGAGTCCTTTTGAAAGTAATATCAGGACTGTATGCAAATCTGGTTTAGGAAAAGGCTGCAGTTGATTAAGTTAGACTGAAATACAACACAGCTCTGGTACAATTCTAAACATTTTCTAATTCAGGAGAAAATAAAATGGGATTACCATCATTTTTTATCATTTATATATATATATATATGTATCATGCAACTATTTTTGTCATGAAATAATTTTGCATGTTTTGGCTTAAGGATGCAAGATTTAAAGGAAGTTGAAAAATAATAAACATATGATTTAATGATGCTCAATTTAACCATGAGAGCAATGCAAAAGAAGTCAAGGATCTAAAACCAAAATGCTGCATAGGTGAGGTTGTGTGTCTTGGCCAATCCATTTTTAGGTAGCAGTAGTATTAAAGTAAATCAAATGCTTATCTGAGTTTCCTGGTACACTTACATAATCTGACTTTGTATATATCAGCTGAAGAGTAAAGCAATCAAACTGTTTTGAAATACTTAAGGCAGAGTAAGGAGATGAGCAATGGCCGGTGGGGATTTGTTATGAACCAAATATGTCAACCCAGTCAGATGTCCTCCTGTGACAGGCTTCCAGCCTTTTTGGATAAAGGGAAAAGTAGGCAAGCTATATCTTGAATATAATAAAGCTTTTTGATATTTTTTCAGATGTAATTCTTATGAATAACTAAGTAAAAGGATTAGAAGGTATATACAAAATTTGGAGAACTGTACCCTGAAGGATCTGCATACTGTGTGAGATCCTAAAGAGATAGGCTCTGGCTTTTGGGAATAAACAAATATTCAGTGTAATAGAGAAACACCTTTTTTTTTTTATGATACCAGTAAATTTGCACTGAATTCAATGTTGTTCTAACAAGTTAGAAGGCTGTTCTGTGTAAAACCATGATACTATTCAATGGGTTATATGCAAGGATCCTAGCCAGAAGCAGTTAAACAAACAGGAACAAGTGACCATTTGTTGATACAGACAACTGATACAGGCAAGGGCTGAAGGGCAGCACCGTGGAAAGGACCTGGGGGTTCTGGTCAGTGACGAGTCTCAATCAGCAGTGCCCTGGCAGCCAGGAGGGCCAGCCCTGTCCTGGGGGCATCAGGGACAGCATCACATCCAGACAAGGGAGGGGATTGTCCTGCTCTGCTCTGCTCTGGGGCAGCCTCACCTTGAGTGCTGGGGGATGATTTGGGTGCCACATTGTAAGAGAGATATCAAACTATTAGAGAGTGTCTAAAGGAAGGCTATGAAGGTGATCAAGGGCCTTGAGGGGAAGCTGTATGAGGAGCAGCTGAGGTCACTTCAGCCTGGAGGAGACCGAGAGAAACCTCATGGCAGGTGGAGCTTCCTTGTGAGGGGAGGAGGAGGGGCAGGCACTGATCTCTGCTCTGCTGTCGCCATTGACAGGACCTGAGGGAATGGCCTGAAGTTGTGTCAGGGGAGGTTTAGGTTAGATATTAGGAAAAGTTTTTCACCCAGGGGATAGCTGAGCACTTGAACAGGCTCCCCAGGGAAGTGGTCACAGCCCCAAGCCTGACAGAGCTCAAGAAACATTTGGACAACAGTCTCAGGTTCTGATGTGACTCTTGAGGCTGTCGTGTGTGGGGCCAGGATCTGGATTTCAATGACTGTTGGGAGTCCCTTTCAAGTCAGGAAATTCTATAAATCTATGACCAGGACCCATGCAGAAAATTAGTTCTAGGTCTAATGGAGAAACAGATAGGTCTGAACTAGACATACTATGAAAAACAAACACACAAAGTGGACAGTTTCTTGAATACCATTCTAGGGTGTATGGCCTACTAGTTTAGCCTACAAAATACATGATGTAAGACAATGCTTTTACTGATGAAAGCAAAAGGAAAAGAATATTCCAGGAAAGATGTAGATTTCTTGAAGTCATGAGCAATGACAATATTCAAGGTGTCTTGAAAATGTGATCTATGGTAGAAAATGGAATTAATTTCTTTTGTTTAGAATCAAGAAGGGAAGAGGACAGAAAATAAGGCAATAGATTTCAAGTATGTAAAAACAACCAAAAGAGATTACTACAGAGAGAAAAGAATAATCTCTTCTTCATGATCATGATGAATAGGACAAAATTCATAGGTACATATTTCAGCAAGAAAGATTTAGGTTAGATATGAAGGAAAATATTATACTAAGAAGTATAGTGAAGCACTGGGATGGATTGCCTGGCATTTCCAAAACTGGATATCTTTATTAACAGGTTGGCAAAACATCTATCAGGGTGACACAACACATAGTTAATCTGGCCTTGAATAGATGGGTGGACTGAGTGAAGTATTGAAATTCTCAAACTTCTGATTGAGTGCTTTGATTATTCAGTTGTGGGTTATTGTCTGGCCTACAACTTATTTAAAATAATATTGTCTCTAACTCATCCACACAGTTTAATCATGACTTTCATTTGACTACAAAAATCTTTGGCTGCTTTTTTTCTTTTTTTGTTGAAGCATTACTCTGGACAATCTGTATGGTAATACCTGCTTGCTACACCTTTTTGATTTTTTACATTCTCCATAAAACTTCACCCTGCATTTGAACTTCTGGAAATGACTGGAATTCAGCTGTTAAGAACAAAAAATATTATTTAAATTATTTCATATTCATTTGTCCCTCTCTTCATTTTAAAATTGTTTTTATATAATCTACATTAATACATCAGATTTTTCATGTAATTGTGCATCCGTCAACATATTTCTTTGCCCCCTACCCTTTTTTTACAGTTCCTTAAAATTCCTCACACTCTTTTTGTCTCTTGATTTCCTTAAAAACTGTGAAATGTTCAATTTTTTTAATCTTACTCCAGATTTTATAATTCCGTATTGATTATAACCATAAACACGATTGTATGTTGATAAACCAGAAAAATCACATAATTTCACAACACTTCACATTGCCACCTTAGTTCTTTTAGTCTTTCCTTCTTTTTTTATCAACTTATTTCCTTGTAAACAGAAAACTCAATATTTTCATTGTTTTCTCTATTATGCATAATTTCATAGTTGACATGGAACTGCCATACTGTGAATTCCTGACTTCTGTTGGTCAAGTCAATCTGAATAGCTGAGCTTTACCAAGAGTCAGAACCCTCAAATAAACATCTTCCTGTATTTATGTACTTATATACATTCTGCTACTTACACATACTTCTGCTCTTCTTTTTTTGCCTTTTTTTTAAGATAGGGAACATTGAATGGAAAAATAATTGGGCTGACTTTTCAATGAATAATTAACAGAACTAGTAGAATTAGCTACCAGTCCTATTTGCATTAAGACAGCTACATAATGACTAATGCAAACTCTAATAGATATGACATCAGGAAAAAACTAAAGTATTTCAGTCTCTTTGCCTTTAGTATAACATCTATATAGAACTGTAAAAAAATGTTTTTTTTTCTCCATCAAAATCTTTTCAAGCGAGTTTCTGTGTAAAGAACAACAATTTCCTCACATGATGATTCATAATAAATACAAGTGGCATGGCACTGGAAAATGTGCAGTTCCCATAGAAGCCAACAGAGTAAGGTTCCTCCTTTGGTATATTGACACCAGTGTTTTCTCCACATTTGCAAATGATGGATTCAGAGTAGCACTTGAGAATGGCAGGAGATTTTATATTCTCCAAACTCTTGATCAATTTTGATAGGACTGTGACCTGCTGTATGAAATACAAACGATTCAGTGCAGGGAACTACAGCCTATAATGGTGCACAGGGATGCCATTTGAAAATGACAGATATGAAAAAAGCCTTCCCATGGGGGAAATTTGAGAGCATCTTAGCATTGTTCAGGCAGAAAAAAAATATTTTTTTTACTTTTATCTTTTTCTCCAGTGTTTTCCTATTACTACAAAAACAAAATCTAGTCTTAACTATACGATTAAGTGGAGTTAGGTTCTATGCCCAGAAAACATCTGAAATCAATGGAAAAAAATGTTCTCTGATTTTGTAGGGACCAAAACCATGTATGATTGGTTAATAGTTTCCCTAAATAAAAAAAAAAAAAAAAACCAATGATGAATCAATGCTTACCTCAGTAAATGTGTTTTGTGTTTCATCTGATTTCCTAGTAAGGTATTGTCTCTGTTTTATGCTTCATCTCAAATTTTGTCTCAGGCTGTCAATTCTGAAAGTTCAAAAGGAAAACCAGTCATTTTTAATGGGATTTTCTTAAACTATGAAAATTATAAATGGTGTTTTATCAATTAGATGTACATCTTCTAACTATAATTTTATTTCACTGTCTCTGATAAGAAAAACTCTATGACATGGTGTTATTTCATTCACATGAAGATGATGAAGACACTTGTATAATGTAAAACAGAAAATAAGCTATACAGTGTTCATCTGCAGTATCACTTCAGTGCAAAATTAATGCAAGTGGAAACAAAACCAATTCCACTATGTGCTCTCATTTTAAAATTACCAGACAACTCAATTATTGCAGATTGTCAAATATAAAATCAAATTATTGCACAGTCCTTTGAAATAAAGGTGAAAAGTTTTAATGAGTAACATATTCAGACTCAACTTCATGCTCTAATGTTCTAATGTTAACTCCACCTTGGTTAAATACCACTGAAAAACAGGGAGCTGTTAAAAGATATCTGAGGTTTGTCTGAGCCTAGGTCCAATCAGTCTATATTCACATACAATACTTCTTTAATCTTCCTCCACCAGTTTTGTTTGTTTGTTGGTTTGGTTTGGTTTGGTTTTTTGGGTTTTTTTGGGGGGGAGGGTTTTGTTTGGTTGGTTTTTTTGTTTGTTTGTTTTGTTTTTTTTTTTTAATTATGCAATTATTGTTGGCCAAGTACTCTACCTCTGAGTGAGTTATGGTCAATTTTTTTTTTTTTTTTGATTAAATTTGCATATAAATTTCACATCACATGGTTCTTTTGCACAACTCAGTGGTCGAATTTGTTTCCAGATTCATAACTAAATTGATGTTCAATGGCATATTTCATCTGTTAGGTGTGCAGATGGGGAAAACTTGCAAGTTTAATTGAGATTAAAAAAAAATATAATTATGTAAAGGTATTTATGTAATGTAAAATTAAAATAGAAAAACAGGATATAAGGGTGAAGGAAGAGAAGTTTGAATTAAGCTAGAAAATGTCATTTTTGGAATAAAGTTTCCTTTGACCAGTATTTCAGAATCTCCCTATACATCATTGCATTAACACAGTTTGGCTGTAGCCTATTGTCTCGGTTGGAATAGTTTGATGGAAAAAAGGATTTTCCATCAGGCAGATGTGGTAGCAGATAAGGAAGGGTACACTGGAAGTGGAACCCACTGTAATTTTCAGGGCTTTGAGACAGAAACATTTCTTTAACTGAAGATGGCTTCTTTCTGCCTCTGAAAGTCATGTTGTCTTCCCACCTCCCTCCCTTTTCCTTCACTGTTAAATGACTCAGACCAGAGAATATTGATCCATTATTTATCTTTGGTTAATGGAGTTGAAACAGAAATATTAGTAAGGAACTATTGGAGATGTGAGCACAAAAATAACATTTTCAATTTTGGTTTTAGTGTTCAAATCTGTCAAGGAGACTGTATTAACAGGACTGGGATCCCTCTGACTGCTGTAAGAACCTACACAGATGTAGGGTGAACATTTATAAGTGTGATAAATTCTATTTTGCATTAATCTTATCCTCAAAATCACAAAGAGATAGAAATCACCAGTGACAAGTGTTTTAAGCAGCCAAACTTTCTCTCATATTGCAAGTGACAGAGAATTTCATATGCCCAAATCTTTTCTGTAGAGGCATCATACACAATGCCTACACAACTGAATCAATTGCAATTATTATTATTTTGTGTATTGGGGTTTTTTTCTGTATTAGTTTCTGCTTTTTTATAATGGTTATTTAATTGCAAGAGAAATTTAACACTTACCTTTTGCTTGATTTTTTTTTCAACATGTAATTTACCCATTCAAAATATATCAGTTAATTATATGTGTGTGATGGTATTTAAGGTGTAAAGATCTCTTTATTGGCTTGATAGTAATTAATTAGTTTTCACTTGAGTGTTTTTCTTGCTGGGATATTATGAGATGTTCAAAATAATAACTGATAGATTTGGTTTAGTATATTTCACTAAATAGGGGGCTCTGGGGATTTGTAATTGATTTAATTGAAGTTGAATGAGTTAATGATATATGGGTAGCATATAAAAAAGAACACATGAGACTGTGGGAGACAGAGATTTGGAAATAGAATAATTGGCTGAGAAATTATATTTTAGCTGTTGACTGTTCATAAGGACATGATCACAAACATGAGATTTTATTCCTAATTTTTGCATTACACCTTAAATTACAAAATGTTATTCTGTAGGACTGTATTTTAATACGTAAACATTTTTTGTGTATGGACACTTGCATATATTGTGTGTATATGTATAGGTATATAAATGTATAAACATACATATATACATTCTACATACATAACTACTTATAAGCATATACGTTTTGAATATCTGGTCTCTTTCCTGTTTTTACTTTGTGTAAGAATATACATATATAAGAATATGTATAAACCTATTCAAACAGGCATATGACATATTTGCTATTTATATATATCCAGAAGGTAATGAAGGCAAGGGAGATAACTACTTTTCAGAGAATCGGTAAGAAGTGATAGCACAAATTTGACACAGAGGACCAAATACTAAGTATATTAAAAAAATCTGAGTGGTTAACGAGAAGAACAAAGAAGACTGGAGCCAAAGCTGCATGCCAAGCCAAAGCTATATGGACCAGGAGAAACAAAATAAACTTAACTGACCTTTTGTTAGTCTCTGTTGCTGTATCTCTTCTCATCAGAGTTGCTGTGTCCTTGTGGACAGTATCCACCAAGGCAGTCATCGACACTTGTTGGCCACAGAAAGGGCAGCAGGAAAGGCACACTGATAGCACAGCACATGCCCACATCACTGGGGTTAAACTGCTGTGTGGGTCACTCCCTCCTCAAAGGGCAGTCATCCTCCCACTAGGGTGACTGCACCTGGTCTCTCAGAGATAACTAACACTGCTAAACCCAGGGAAACAAAGCTGCAGCTAAGGAAAAGCTGAGTCTCTTGTCTCAGTCCTGAAACCCTGTAAACAGCACAAAGATTATGTCCAGATACCAACAACATTTTATTTCAGGGATACATAACTAAAAATCAAACCATATAGCAAGTATTATTGATATAATAATTTTCTTACAATACGTCTTGGTCTTGCAGCTGAGAAATGGACATTATCATTTTTACCTTATAGAATAAAATCTGGTTTCATGTTTAAATTGATTAACAGCTACAAAACCCAAAGTAGCAACCCTTGCCTACAGTTTGAAAAGTGTTTTAAAAAAAAAATTATTTCACTATATATTTTTAAGGATTAGTGAAATGAATTGAATTAGGGTAAATATAGCACACTGAAACTAAAGAAGTGGAAAAAATGTATAACTGAATTAATATCTTGAAAAAGCTGAAATTCTCAGGGCAAGTTGAGAGGAATAATAACATGATGAAAATGCAGGTAAGGGAATAGAGAGTGTTTAAGGCTAAATTAATGTATAACCAAAGGTTATGCATGTCATGTAGTAATAAATACTGAAAGAGTAAAAAAGGTCAGTAAGACTGTACATGAAAGTCTAAAAATAATTGATGCAGGAAAATAGCCTATCAAAGTTATAAAATATCCAGAAAGAACTCAGAAGAACTTAGAATGAACCCTGACTGAGAAAAGTAATATGGAAAATAATAAAAAACAAGAGTCAAAGTGATCTAATGTTAGAAACACCTTTAAGATATTATACTACTACTTACTATGAGATGTGCTCTTTCCAGCAATGAAATCAGCTCCTTCATTTCTGTAGCTTGGAAGGAAATAGATGTAGATTATTTCAAAAGACTAATCATGAATGAAATAATGAATGAAAGGTACTTTGAAGACAGTTTTATCTGTGTTGAAGTATGAAAGTATAAAAATATCAGGATACTATTTCAACACATTTTTCCTATTCAGTTTTCCCCTCCACAATATTTTTAATTAGGATTGAATGAAATTGTTTATTTTTTGAAATATTTTGAAAATTGCACACAGGGACTGAACATAAATATAAAATGGAAATTATCTTCTTTCCCCCAATAGCCTAAGCCTTTCTGATTTCAGTTCAATGATGGTTAATACAAAATAAAAAGTTGGAATAAACACTGGGTACTCAAAACAGGAATGGCTTTGAACTCAGATCAGGCTTTATAGAACCTTCACCAATTTCATGTATCAACAAGGTTACTTCGGCAACTTCACCAGGCAACTTCTTCCAGTGTTTTCTCACCCTGGTAGTGAAATAGTTTTCCTTCTAGCTCCCTAGAATTTACCTTGTTGCAATGTCCACGGCCTGCTGGTTTTTCATAGCATTCAAGAGTCTGTCTCTGTCCTTTCCTTAAACACCTCTTAGGTAGTTAAAGACAGCATTAGATAAATCTTTAGTCTTCCCTTTAAGCTGAATGATGTCAACTTCCTTGGCCTCTTCTCATACATGCTCTTCAATCATCTTGGTATTCTTGACTTTCTTGTACAGAGAAATGAAAATCTGGACATGTTTCTTCTCAGGTTGTCTCAGCAGATCTGAGTAGAAAGGAACAGTCCTTTGATGAACTGGCTTCATTTTGTTGATTTGGCCCAGAAATCTGATCTCACCACAGAATCACAAAATATCTAAAGTTGGAAGGGAATACAATGGGTCATTTGGTCCAACCTCCCTGCTCAAGCAGGGTCATCCTACAGCACATTCCACAGGATTCCACAACCTCTCTGGCCAATCTGTTCCAGTGCTCAGTCACACACAGAGAAAAGTTCTGCCTCATATTCAGGTGAAACTTCCTCTGCATCAGCTCCTGCTCCGTGTTATGAGTGTCATGAGTTATGACTTGGCACCATCGAGCAGAGCCTGCCTCCATTCTCTAACCCATTTCTTCAGGTACTCATAGACACTGTTTATGTCCCTTCTCAGTTGTTTCTTCTTGAGGCTGAACAGGACCAGCTCCCCCAGCCTTTCCTCATACAAGAGCTGTTCCAGTCCCTTAGTCATCCTTGTCCTCCACTGGACTCTCTCCAGGAGCTCCATATCTCTTCTATCCTAAGGAATCCAAGCTGTGCACAGCAGTGCAGATGTGGCCTCACTGGGGCTGTGTGAGGAGCAGGATCATCTGTCTGACCCTGCTGGCAGTGCTCTCCCTAATGCACCCCAGGATACTACAAGGGTCCTTTACTGACTCCCATCCAAACTGCAGTCCCCTCTTCCTCCCTTTTGCTTTGATCTCCAACACCTCTTCAAAAAAATTTAAGGTGCTACTGGCTAAATTGGTAAGGCTGTTGGCAGATATGCTCTTCCTCTGCTTTGTTATCAGATTCCTGTCCTTTTCCAGCAGTCCTTGTTCCTTGAGGAACTGGGGAAAGTCCAGTGAGTGGAATGGGGAAGAGAGGGCCGGGTCTTCGAGGCAACAGAAAGAAATGTTTCTTAGAGTGGAGACCAGAGGTTGCTGAAAGTCCTCGAAAGTACTATAATACCTTCCTTGCAGAGACAAGGAAGACAAAAACAGACTTTTGTGTAAATTTGTTGCATTTTTCTTTCTCTCTTACCCATTTTTTTTTTCTGAGAAAAGTAAATTCTTCTAATTTACGTTTTATTATGAGATGCCTTTTTGAGGTTAAAACCTTTTGTGGTCTTCTTTGGAGTGCACAACTGGAAGAAAATACTTAGGAAAATTCACTTCAAGGTTTAGATTACAAATTATCCTCTTGTTGTTATGATACCACCATGAGTCAGCTACTTTATTTGAGTGCTATTGCAAAAATGTTCCTCTCAGGGCCTCAACACACGAGTGTCTGAAGAGAGATAACATAAGCATTCCTCTGGTTAGACAGTGTGGGGAAGCCTGTTCTTGTTCTCGCCTCTGCTTAAAAACCAGAGATTCTTGCAGTCCAGACTAAGTTACTTTTCTCCTATATGTGTGTTTCTTAGATATTTTGAATTATCAAATCATGGAAGCTCAGGAAAAACTTGGGATACAAGAAAGCTTTTAAAATTTATATTATTACTCCTTGCAACAAAAATCAATGCTGATTTGAGTACGTGCATTTTTATTTCTTCTTGGTCTTGAATTCTGCAGAAAGATAGCCTGAAAATGAGTGAAGCAAATTCCTTTCAAAGCTTTTTTACTTTTTTGCAAACATACAGCCAGTCTCCAATCCCCAGTCTGGCACAGAGATCTGGTTTTTGTAAGCAGGGAAAGCATGTTTCCAGAGTGAGCACCCTTGGCCTCACAGTTCTTCTCTCATACATACACATGGCTTCTCCAGAGACCTCTTCCCTTTTCACATGCTTTTTCAAGTTTCAAAAACTAAAAGCTACTCAGATCCAGTTCCATGATAAAGTGAAAGTATAAATTTTTGGTTTTGTTTTTGTTTTTGCTGTAGGTTTCATTGTTTTTCTCCATCATGAATCTCTTTATTACAAATTCTGGCAATGTTTTAGATTGTTGTTTATTCCTTATACAACAAGAGTCTTCACTGCATCTCATACTGCGTGTGATAGCAGCATTTTTGTATTTTCTGCTTGTATAAAAGATTGCCTCTTGAAAATGTTAGATAATAGCTATCTTTTTGAAAAGTATGACTGACAGTTCACTTATTACATCATCAAACTCTTTTATTTTTCTCTGAAATCAATTTAGACCAATATGAACAAAGCAAAATTTCATGACAAGAATCTACTCTTCATGTTTTCTGCTGCTTCAGTGTTAAGAGTGTGAATGCTGATATTAACGTAAATATGCTCTTCTGGAAAATTATCTCCTTTTTTTTTTGTCCTCTGCCAGTGTATCCCTGTGTCCTGAAGCATTTCTATTCCAGTCTCTTTTTTGCCTTTAGATTTCTCCACTTCTCTGGAAGGTTTGTTCTTTACCTTCTAGGCAACCAGTCTTAAAGAATCAATGTGACATTTTGTTTTTATCTATCCCGTCTTTCTTGCCCTTCTTCCTGCGGTTCTGGTTTCTAAATTAACCCGCAACTTCTCTTCAGGCTTTTCAATGTTCCTGCAAGGCATGGGGAGAAGGGAGCTTATAAGCTGCAGGCTGTAGCTGTCTGAGAATTATATGCTAACAAAAATTTAAAGAGAGTGTTCTGTTTTATTTGTAAATGATTACTCAAGTTCTATTCTCAGGACACTGTAATCCAACCCTATTACTGGCCTAAACTGAGATCAGAATATTTTCCTTTATTTTGTCTTGGTATGGATGTTCTATAGTCATTTAGGGTTTTTTACTAGATTTAAGTATGCAACTGACAAAGAAAATGTTCAGTATTGCAAAAGTTTAATAGGAGAAATTCTTTTTTTTCAAAAGAAAAACCTGCTGTATCCAGTCCATACAATGAAAAGATTTTGTATGCCTAACACTGATCTAACTGTTGGTGCAAAGGAGATGTCTACAGATGCCACAGAGGTGGTTCAGTGCACCCCAAGTTAAAAGATGGACAGAGTGAGTGGGTAATCTCTTGGTGGAAAAGCACTGGTACAGAAACTTTACTAACACCAGAAACAGTTAAACAGTTCTCTAAATGCGTTGACCAAAAATTCATCATTTAAGCCTTGCATATGCTCACTTTGAGTGAAAGATTACCATTGAGGTGAAAAAATACTCATCAAGAGGCGTGGGATTCCATAGGACAGAGTACCACCAGATATGGGCCTAGGTCTCACACTATTAGGTTATTTCTTTCATTTCCAGATTCCATTTCTAGGAATTACAGCATTCTATAAATGTGAAACATCATTTCACAAATTCCCCTCTTTTCTCCTGGGCACATTCTCCTTTGTTTTTGTTGATACACAAATATATTCACATTAACTTTGGTGAAGGAGATATTAATGCTGCAGCGAGCAAGTAGTTCCTCTCCCCAGTCACAAAATAGCAGTGGCAAATAAATGATATTTTCCATGTGCCTAAGATATTAAGTCCAATGAAAAAAGGCCCTCCAGGCTCTCTTGCAGGTGTTAGAGAATACAAAAGAAGCCTGAAAGCTACCAATATTTAAATTAGCAGAATCCAGGTGTGTGTTTTTATTGTTTTATTTATTAATAAGAGATAGGATAATCAGGGAGAAAAATGTCATTGCAAAATTAGAACAAAAATAGCACGTTTAAGATCTTGCTTTTTTTTCTCCACAAAGTGTTTTCTTCATTGAGTTTAATTAAACTCTCCATAGCCTGATGAGAAAATTTCCAATTAAGTTCTTGTAATAAAAGAGTAAACATATAAAATAGCTACCTTCATGGGTTAGCATTTGAAAAGTAAATTCTAGTATATTCTAGTAACTTGTAGTGCTGTGAAAGAACTTTGTATGTTTTTTCAAAGTTGTGTGTTTAAAACTGGTATATTCACATAATTAAACCACTATTCTAGTGGAAATGAAAATAGAGGGTAATAAGATTATATTTTTTATGTTTGTAATTCTCTAATTCTCACAGTAACATTATGCAACAGGTTGGTGATACCAGCAACATTTTTTCCAGATGCAGCAACTCTCCAGATGAGTTGAAGGGTCAGTCAGCTCTCACTGGATATTTTGTACAAGGAGTGTCAGACGGGTGGGATGGGAATTGAAAGGCTTTAAGGAATGCAGGAAAAAAAAGGTAATCTGTGGTTTTCAACCAGCTCAGGGAGCTATAGATTCAATAGCACCCCCCCAGCTATGAGAAACCATGAGACTCTCAGTAGGGGTGCTGCTTAGCCTAGGAATGCTGTGGCCATGCCTTGCGGTTATTAGAGTCTGTGACCATGGTATTCTGCTTCTGAGAGAAAAAAATAAAAACATATTTTAAAGAAAGAAAAGAAGGAAACATTCTGTGATTTAGTTAAAATTAGTGTCTGATACCGATGCCAGGAGTCATGACACTGAAGAAGATGAAATTTTGAGAAAACTCTTTCAGATGGCAGATAAGCACTGCACCTCAACTGGCTTCAGGAAGTGATAAGAAAAAGAATTTCAGACTTTGATCTTCATGGAGCTTGCGTAGATATTTTAATAAAATGCAAGATGACTCCAGATAGTAGTTGTGTTAATGCACCTACACCTACAAAATCTTCCTGAAAAACTTAACTTCCTTGGAAAATGGGAAATATTTCAGCTGTTTCTATAGGTAGAGGAGATTTTATCTGCAATAGTATTTTCATTCACAGTCATAGCATTCTGGTGAATTCCTAAGAATAATAATGTGGGAAAGACAGATGACCTTCTGAACCCCACATTCACATAGAGCTCATGTTCACTGACCACAAGCAAGGTCTTCATTACCTTTTTGCATTTCTCTTAGTTTTGTTTTTTGTGTTGTATATTTTTCCTAGGTATTGAAATGCTGTATAATCATAGAATTATAAGTAATATCTTAACAACTTGAACAATGACCTACCTTTCCCATGTCTCTTCATTTTTACGTCTAACACTGAGCTCGTCCTTTCCAGGTTGTTCTCTGTGAGGAAATTGCTAAATATTATGGTAAATACAGATACTACAAAATATTAGATGTTAAAGGTTATCTAGTTTCAAATAATATTCTGTGATGGAAATTGACTATGAAATTATGGTAGGCTTAAACAATTACCTGAATATTTGCATTTTTGAAGATGTTTGTATCCTGACTCATAACCCACAAAGTTCTCTGTTTAAACGGAAATATAAACATCAGATTTAAATGAGACTTTATCATTGAAAAATATTATTTGCTATGATACTGTTGATACACCTTGTCTATAGAATTACAACTTGCTGGAAGTCTTCTAACTAAAGAGCTAACTATAAGATCTAATATATTTTATTAGAAATTAGGCTCACACTATCAAAAGCAAGGCAGTAAATAAATGTCTGTTCTGATATATACAGTCCTGGCTTAACTACTGCTCTCAGTATGTAGATGTGTGTCCTAGCATACAAAAGTATTCACAAGTTTAAAAATAAACAAAAAGTTTACTTTTATGTGGTGATTTTTATGGACTTCTGCAACCTTATTCCTTACATCTATAAATTCTTGCTGATATTTGCAGTATTCCTGCTCCTACATAAGGTATCTGCAGAGCAAGTTTCAAAAGTTAGCACTGATACAAACTGTACTGAAGTTACTAGAGTCACCCATTACTCGTGAGGCTTTTCAAAAAGGTCACTGATTTAAGGGAAAAAAAGCCTAAATAATAGAAGTTACATTACTGGCTTGGAAAAGTGACTGAATGTGCACTTCCTTTATGCGAATTTCTAGTCAGTTAACTACTAATGGAAGTTGATGTGGTTGTTCAGCCATTTCAAATAAACATTCTGTCTGAAACACCAATAACTCGACACTTTGCCAGAAGGAATGATTTCCAGCAAAAAAGAGTTCTTCATTTCCCACTAAACTATCTTATCATTATTATTGGTCCAACAAACAGTGGATGACGCATCAGGAGTTAATTTCCTCTCAAACTGTCTTACCAGCTAAATTTCAAAAAGAAAAGATCATCAAGTGATCTAGACTTCTTGTCCTTGGGCCTTAGTATTTGAATCAAGCCTGGGCCTTGGAGGTGGTTTACACCTTTGAAGGGAAGATCCCAGACCTCTCCATCTCCTTTACTCTGGTTCACATTTCCAGCTGTCTTGGGACACAGTAAATGGATTCTTTTATGACAAAACTAAACTTGAAAATCACTTCAGTCACAAGCTTAATCCTGTTCTGAAGCAAATGATCTTTCAGATAATGAGGATGAGCCTAGAATTAGTTCAATGTAGAAACCCCTTGAAAAAATACCAAGACCACCCTTTATTTTGCTCTTCACATCTATACTTGTTTGCTCTGTTGGTCATGCAGGTACAGCCTCCTGTGGGATGATAAATTCATCCTAGCTGAGACTTTGCAAAGCAAACTGGTTACCAGTGTGTCTCCTTGCTTTATTTTTATGACATGTATGTGAGACCTGATGTGGTGGGAAATTCCAGGCTAAATAGTTTCTATTGGATCATACATTTGTTTCCTCTGAAATTTAAAAACTAAAGAAAAAAACCCACAAAAAATTAAAAAAACCAAACCAAAGAAACAAAAAAGAGAACCCACCAGGATACTTTGGACCAACAAGAGTTCTTCAGCTCTCCCATTTCCAAACAGCAACAAAAATTTATTCATACGAAAGTTGATTTCAACGGCCTAATGAAGTTACAATGTAACAAGAGAAGATGTTAATGAATTTTGTGATTTGTATTTTACATTCTGGAGTTCCCCAGTGTAAAAGTCATGGCAAACTGGGATAAGTCCAGCAAAGGACCGCTGGGATTTTTACCCATCTGATATGCAAGGAGAGGCTGAAAGAGCTTGGACTGTCCAGAACAAAAGGACAGAAGGATCTTATCAATACAAATACACAACACACTGGAGATCCCATTTAAGCATAATAAAATATGTTTTTTAATATGAGTGTAAGTGGTTGAACACAGAAGCAGGTTACCCAGAGAGATATCGGAATCTTCTGTATTGAAAGTATTAAATCCCTGAGTAAACTGCTCTGGGTGATCCTGCTTTGAGCAGATACATTGGACCAGATGATCTCCATAAGTCACTTCAAACCTCAAGCATTCTGTAATTCTGTAGTCTGAGAAATTAAGCAACCTGTAACTTTGTAGTGTTAAATATCTGACCTACACAGCACCTACAGCTGAACATTCTAGGGTCGGTGTAATTTCACTTTTTAGGATACATGAAGAGTAGTGAGTTCAAATGAAAAGTCACTAGTCACTCTTTCTCACTTTATCACAAAATCTTTTAATAATAAAAATATATTGTCATTATTTTCTTTTCAGGTTTTCTTTACTGCTAACTATGGCCTAGAGATGCTCTGTACAAGAGATTATGTTAGTATAAAATCATACCTGAGGAGCTTTTATTTTTCGAGTTTCTCAAAATATGGTTGAAATTTTGTAAAAGAAAATATTATGTTTGACCTGGTTAACAACAAAATTGAGCCTCTAATGCATTATAAAGCCTGTAAAAATCTATCTCATTAATAATTTTTTAGAAGTTTAGCTTATATATTACTACTGGATGTACATAATAAAAATTCTGAGAATTATGTCCTATCTCTATAGTAATGTTTCTTTGAAGAAAGAACAAAAATATTATGAAGTAAATTTTTCATGAGTGTTCCATTAAATACAGTAATTATTAGATTAAGTAAACAAAATTGTGTAGAGTTGTTAACTGGCTAAGATTCCAAAATAACTTTTACTGATCTAAAATGAACAATGAATGACAGGATGTTGCCATAGAGGACACTGAACCAGAATTTCTGCAGCACTGAAATACTGGTAAAACTCTAAATTTTTAATTATTAACCTTCTGTGCTTATATAATAGTAAAGAATATTTCCAAGGGGAAAAAAAAGCTGTATAAAATATAAATATACAGGAAGAACTTAACATCTAACTTTTGCTGAATCAAACAAATATGATTTGTTAAGGGATTAAGAGAGGCAGTAAACACAAGGCCTAGTTCATGGAGATGCTTCAGGAGTAATTTATCAGTGTTGGAGGATGCCTTTTCCTAACAGATTTTGTTCTTAGAATTGTTAGCTAATGCACAGCCAATGGTTCATCTTAAATAACTTATGTATCTAGGAATGAGCCAGTAGCGTAGTTTCCCTCAGGAGACTGAAATAAAGCAATATTTCTGTCTTAGTCTCTGTCCTTTAATTGTGAACACAGTAACCACAAACTTAGCATGTCTTTGAAATTGCCAAAAACTATGCATTCAGGAGGTGCATTTTCTGTAATGTGGCAGGTAGGAGATGAGGTTTCTGGTAGATTTAGTTTAGCAATATAATTTAATGCCCATAAAAGGTAGTAGGTGACCTTCACAGTCCATCTTTCATAAATTAGAGAGAGCATGGTCAGAATTCTGTCCATGCCTCCATCATGTTCCTGCCCCAAAGACAAAGGAAATGAAGTTGTTTCCATGAACATGTCATTTTTAGTACATCTGTTCACCCTGATAGCAATATTTTCTCTTACCACAGAATCTGTGTGGCTTAGAAAGTATAGCAAAAGATTAGAGATGGGTCTGGGCCAATCACTTTGTAACTAAACATCACTAATATTTTGAGTAAAACAAGATGGAACTTTCAAATAAAAAGACATGTGGCTGACTCATTAATCAGAACTCAAATTCAATCAATCGACTCTTACATGTCAATATCAATATCACTGGAGTTGCATCATCGTCAGTGAGGTTGAGTTTTCTAAGCTTTCACCTTAACCTTCCCTTTGTTACATAACTAACAGAAACTATTGATGAGAATAAAACTGATAGGTAATCTACAGAATTATGCAGTGGTTGGATGAGACCGCTGCAGATCATCTGGATGAACCCCACTGTTCAGCCAGGGCCTCCTAGAGCCAGTTTCCCAGGAGCCTGTCCAAATTACTTTTGAGTATCTCCAAGGAGAGGGAGCACACAATCTCTCTGGGGCAACTTGTGGCACTGCTCAGTTATCCTCAGAGTGAAGAGTGTATCCTGATGTGCAGATGGAACCTCCTGTGTTTCACTCTGTGCCCATTGTCTCTAGATCTCTCACTGGGTGTCATGGAAAACACCTTAGCTTAATTTTTCTCAGCATCCTCCCTTCAAGCAGCTATCCATGTTGATAAGAGTCCTCTGAGACTTCTCTTCCCTAGGCTGAACAACCACAGGTGTCTCACCTTTTCCTCATAGAAGAGACAAGTTAGTTTCAAGTCTGGAATAAAGCTGTCACTGGACTAAAGGTCTATTTCTTCAGCTACAGCTGTGATTACAGAAAGTGTTGTGTAAATCTATTACACCAGTGACCACACTGCCAGTCTTGATAGTGATTAGCATCAGTTAGTTTTGTAATTTGGGGTTAATTGTCTTACTTAATACATGGTTCAGCACAGCAAAATCTGTCATTCTAATTTCAGTGGAGATCAAAGGTAAAGACTTCTTTTGAGACTGTGCTATAGATTTGGCTAACAGTGGAAAATTGTCTGCAAGTAGCTCAAAAAATAAATGTTTTAATGTTCAGTTGATTGTTTAACATTTCTGTAAGGTGTTTTCCAATTAAAGACTGTAGGCCCAGTAGATCTCTTCAGTATTAATAGACATTGTATGCTCAAAGTTTTGCTTTTGTTTTATATTATATTTCCTCATACAGCCCCAATGAGCTATTACTTTTTTCCATTTAGAACAAAAGTGAACTGAATATTTTCCCTCTTTTCCAGTTCTGTCTTCCTGCTAGAACTACGTCTTATAAAATGCAATTTAATTTAGGCAAACATCATATAAGCAGTCTATATTTTCCCACAGCTCTTTCTACTTTGCTGCAGATCCGGAGTATTGAACATGATTTCACTGATATGACAGTTGCTGAACCACTATCCACAGCCTAATGCAAAGTCATATAGCAAGAATAACTGGAGGCAGAAAGGAAGCAGAAAATCTCTGGCAAGAGTAGCTGGTAGTTGGTCTTTCTCAACTATCTCACTCTCAATGAGAAATGGAGACCAGACTACAGCAATTAAATTCTAGACAAATCAAAGGCAGAAAGTCAGCAAAGGATTTTGAAGAGATGGGGCTTGAAGTTAAATAAAAGCAGCAAGAGGGATGTAAAAAAAAGGACAAAATATAGGAGAGCATATATTTATTGTTAACATTGCTAAATGTCAGAAACTAAACATTCCTATTTTTGTGTCTTCAAATATGAAATTTATTTTCTAGAGATATTATAAAATGCTGTCAAAGTTTTACCCTATTTTAATAAAAGGACATCAGCACCTAAAATTCATCAGATGACTCCATTCTTACATTTTTAACTTTATATATTGCCCTACAGATGACAGCACAGACTGTTCAGAGTCCATAAAGTTAGGAGTATATAAAGTAGTCCTGCATTACCTAACGTGAAATACAGTCAGTATAAGGACACAGTGGTCTGGTTTCCAGCAATGTTTCAACTTTTAGGAGTGGTGTGAAGACATAATTATGCATGCTTGAATCTCTCCCTGACAGACAATTGCCTTCTGTCTCCATCCATGACACATCATCAACACTCCTGTAACCTTCTGTTGCCTTTTCTACATCTGCCTCCAGGAAATCTCATCTGAAATACTCAAAAGATTTGGTTCATCAAAAAAGGTTCACAAAAAGCCCCAATAATTATTTTTTGCTAATGTTACACAGCTTACATAAGCAAGTTTACATGCCAATCTTATTTAAAACTTATTTAAGAAAGACAGTTTCTATCTTACTAAAATTTAATTTTAACTTAACTCCTTTGATATCAAAAGTACATTTGTTACACAAATAGAAAGTTCATAACTTTCCACTTGTTTGCAAGTTGTGGGTAAGTCCCTTGGACACTATGAAGCTGACAATTCAGTCAAACAGCTGTCCATTGTATGCTCTGCTTATCTAGACTAAATGTGGCACAAAATTTTAATTATTTAATGCTGAGAAAATGTCAAGTATCACAGAGATGAATGTGGTTTATACAGATAAGTTCCCATTGGAAAAGGCATCTGGATATATGTGTCTTTAAAGATCAGCCATGAGCTGACAGCATACCTTCAAACACACCACCACAAACCAGAAACTTTACCCTAGCCATCACACAAAAATCTCAGAATGATACAGGCACTTAAGTAGTTGATGTAACTTTTCTCCACCAGGTCAGACATGAGATGATATCTAAATTTCTGCTTCCTTTGACTAATTGGGTAAGAAATTGTCTCACAATGACCCAGTTTTATTAGTTAATGAGCATGTAATTAACTCAGGTTTTACCACTTAGAGGTCTGTATTGAAGGTTGCTCATCCACATTAAGAGAACATAAGAGGTCTACAGAATCAGGACACCTCTTGTACAAAAAGCAGGCAGAATAATTCACTCACCTCACATTCCAACTTAAAATACTACAGCTATATGGCAAGAGAAATAGACAAAAACCTGGCACTCCTTTTGCCATGCACTTTTTTCTTGGAAGAAAATTGCATCAACATGACTGAATAGAATCTTTTTTGAGCTTAGAGGGGTAAAGAGAAAGGTTAGTGTACCTTGTGTCAGAACATGACAGACATGGAGTTGCATTTGCATCAAGCTTTAGCCCACCTAGAATTATGATGTATACACTTCCCACAGAAATCCTTTACTTGATATGGGTGCCCTGAAGGCAAATCACAAAGAAGATCCAAGCAACAAGAGGTACAAATGAGACACCCTCACAGATGTATGGTCTATGTCAAGCTTTCATACATGTGTGGCACAATTAAATGTGGCACATGTGTTTCAGTTTTCAGATACTTGTTTTGAAATAGTGTCTCTGTCATTAAGAAAAGATTGCAAATTATGATAACTGTACCTTTTAAATCTGATGTACACCACGTTTTTAGACATACACTCACAAAATGGAAGCCCATAAAGAGTTCTCTGAGTGGAACAGTGTTATCATGAAGAAATCTCATGACCAGGGAGCTGTTCACAAAGAGAAACCTAAGGTCTATTCTGGACTCTTTTTTAACATATTTAAAAACAATACCCTAAAATGCATGTTGAAGTTCACTTAGAATATGAATGGGTTTGTTTTCTTGTGGAGTTGTGTAGATTTCAATTAAAACAGACTAATAAAGATATAATTATAACAAGAACAGATGAGGCTAAGTGACCACAATTTGAATTCCCTTCAGCGTTCTAATGAAGTGCTTTAAACCTGATAAGAATGGTCAATCTTAGTGTACAACTTGTTCTATTAATGCTTATCCTAATAGCAATCTTCATTTTCCTAATAACAACAAACAAAACTTAATTTCTTTCTGTGGTAGTTATTTCCAGTAAACCAATAGAACTTCAATTCAATTTACCCAATACCTTCACTTGGTATTATTCAGCATTTTGTTTTACAACTAGCTTTATTTCCCTACAGTTTTGAAAAACAGACAGTAGATGTAAAAGAATTAACTTTGAAGGAGCAGGTTTTGAGTTTTAATTACTCTCTGCCTTTCTCTGCTCCCTGCCAGATCCTCTCCTTGATATTCCAGGGTTAACAGCTATCCTTTTCTGAAGTAGCAAAGAGCTCAGAATATATACAAAAACATTTCACAGTGTAAATATCTAGACTAACTTCCCATTCATCCATCTAAATGTACAAAAATAAGGGAAATATTGAACTAAAGTGCATATTCTTTAATTTGTTGGGTGTTATTAAATGCATGTTTATGTCATTACTAAAGAATACCAAGTAGATTATTTAAACCTTTCAGGATGTCATCACATCCTTTAAGTCTGTAAACTAACCTATGTAAGCAGATTGGTTCACCTGGATAAAATACTGGAGTGATTTCCCTTAGAAAAGAAATCATTAATGTGTCAGAAATAAATTTTTAAACCCCCCAAAACTGCTGAGGGTCTAAAAGGTATCTTAAGTATTTTTATAGCTGTTTTTGGATATACAGGGAGAGAAACCACCCTAAACAGTATTCAGCTTTTATCTAATACCAGGATATGTTTGTTATCCTTGCAATGTTATTTTAATACCTATCAGATCTGTCTAATTCCACAGTAGACATTCTGTAATGCTTAAACACTGTTGATGAACCTTAGACAAAAACCAACAAGGCCAATTGAAACTAATGGAGAAACAAATGCCTAGACTGGCTTAAAACAGGCTCAATGGAAGAGCAGAAAACCCCAAAATTAATGAATTGAAGGGACAAACCTTTAGTTTTAAAATAGCTTGATAAAGGTTTAAATATTATGGTATCATATGCTAAAATCTCTAAAAAATCCCGAACCATCTACTTAGGAAATAACATGTAGTAATTCTGACTAAGCATCTTGAATTACATATTGCTTTTATCAAATTACTCAAACACTATTTGGAAGTATATAAGAATTTTTTTTAAATAATTGTTAAAGCCACCAACACTTAACCTTTCATACACAAGTAATGACACTTACAGACAGGCCAAGCATGATTACTGTTTATTACAGCCTTTTTTTTTTTAGAGAAATAATGAAAGAATCAATGCTAAGTAAGGTGATGACTTTTGACCAGAACAACAATAATCTGTGGGCTGAAAGAAAATATGTATTGTAGTATAGTCCTAGTGGACACTAGTGCACATAATAAAACTACCATACATAAAATGTTAGGGGTATAAAAACTTAAATTTTTTAGAAACTCCCTATTGACTAGTTGTTTGACAGATGGCCAACAGGAAACATGGAACAAGAATGACACCTAGTGGTTTCATAGCCTTTCCATCAGGGAGGTTTCTTGTTTCCCTTCATTTGTAAATATACAGCCACATTTATACACACAAACGTACATGTTTTCTCGGTCTTGTACCTGATTTTACTTCTCAGTCTTCTAAAATCTGTGTTCTTCAGCCCCACTATGTCCCTGGCTCATGAGACTGTAATCTCATGAGACAATCCATAAACACCAGGTAAAGGAGAGATGCCCTTAACTTTGCTCTATCTATATTCCTCAAGCCTGACAGCTGCAGAATGCTGATGTGCAGAAGCCAGTGTATATACTTTTTGATTAAACTTATTTTTGATTGACTAAAAGGTTATTTTTTATCAACTGACACCCCCCACACACACACAGATTTGCTTTCATTAGCTTTTAATTTTCTTTGAAGAATTGTTAGAAAAAGATACATTAAAAAGAGAAGAAAATATTTCTGAACTTTGGATGAAGAGGGATCTTCCACTATTACCAGATCTTTGAAAAAGACTGAAAGATGGGCCAGTGGAGAAACTGGCAAATGGAACTAGCACTTGTATGCATATGAATGTATTGAAAAAAATTCCCAGGCAAAATGAAAATAAATTATCATCTGTTATTTTTAAAAGATATTCCTGACATAAATGCTTTGAAATGTCAGTTTAATTTAAAAATAGCAATGTCATGACCCTTTATTCATATTTACCTGAAAATAACATATACAAAATCTTACAAAAATTATCTATAAACTAGCAGAGAAGAAAAGACTGTTTTTTCCAAAATTGTGTGCCTTAAATAAGCAGTAATGCTTTCATTGCTCCCTGAAATATTCTACCCTGTTCTCTCCTCAGAAATACATTAATATTTTTGATTGACAAAAGCCTGCATAGATATGAATCAGAATATTTTAATGTTCATTTATAGGAAGATGTAATGATATTCTACTGCATATTTTTCTGCTTCTGAATCTATTTCTGGACCACTAGTAATAAAAAGGCACTGCTTCTTTCAAAGGTCTAATTACAAACCTCTAGAGAAAACAGTGCAATGAAATTTAAACATTGTCACGGTCACTGACCTCTAGCTGAACAGAGAAAGCACATCTGATACAGTCCTTCACTTTACTTTTAAGTAGTGGTGAAATTGAACCTCTAATATTGGTTATATTTATTTACATGCCATGCTACATTATAGTGACAAGACCTAAGAAAATACCTAGATTAAATCTAGACAGATAAAATGTACTCTGCTTTTCATGAACTTATCCTTGTGAGTCAGGCTTGAGAAGTGCTATGAGCTTTCCTACAGTACAAACAAGGATTTTGTTTATGTAGAAAGCGTGATGGGCTGTGTCATGGTGTAAGCCCAGAGAGTGGCCAGCACCACACAGCCTCTCACCTAATTCCATGGCAGCCATTCTGTCCTGTTTAAGCACTGAAGGTTGATGAACCTTAGATGAAAACCAACAAGGGCAATTGAAATTAATGGAAAAACAGATACCTACAGATTGGCTTAAAACAGGCTCAATGGAAGAGCAGAAAACCCTGAAGTTAAAGAAAATGAAAGGATAAACCCTTGGGTTTAAAATAACTCAATAAAAGTTTGTATATTATGGTATCATATGCTGAAATCTCGAATCATTTACTTAGGAAATAACATGTAGAAATTCTGACCAAGCATCTTGAATTACAGATTATTTTCTGCCACCTACTGCACCTGCAGTGGGACAGAATGGGATAGCAGAAGAGAAAAAACTCCTGGGTTTAAAAGGTAAAGCAAAAGTCACACTTGCAAGCAAAGTGAAACAAGGAATTAATTCACCACTTCTCATGGACAGGCAGGTATTCAGACATCTCCACATGAGCAGGACTCCTACAGTTCCCCCTGTTCCCCCCAGGTTTATATACCAAGCATGACACCATATGTCGTGGGATAGGCCTTGGGTCACTGGGATCATTATTGCCTGCTGTGTCCCCTCCCAGCTCTGTGCACCCCTAGCCTCCTTGCTAGTGACTTGGGGGGAGATGCAAAAAAAAGCCTTGGTTCTGGGCAAGCACTGCCCAGCAAGAAAGAAAACATCCCTGTATTTTCAGCACTGTGTTCAGAACAAATCAAACATGCAGCCCCATACCAGCTCCTGTGAAAAAATTACCTCTATTCCAGCCCAAACCAGCACAGGCTGCTAGATAATTGTCCTAATATGCTGGCCACTTTGTTGAGAATGAATGCAGATTCCTGAGAAATACCATTTTTCATGTCACAAAAATTGCAGTCTAATCTAAATCTTGTGAAATGCTCTTGGTAGACTCGGTCAGGAAGAGAGCTTTAAAAAAATTCTAACATAACGGGTGACACATTGATGTTTCTTACATTAAAATCATGCAGGAGTGTGGAGGGGAGAGTGTGGAGATGTGTACATGGTCTGTTAAAAGATTTGTGGCTTTATTGCTGCCTTATATCTGTAATTCATTTTATATCAATGAATTTAGTCAATGGAGGTAGCAAGAGTTTCCTCTTCTTTTTCAAGAAAAAAATCGGTCATCTAATAAAGTTGTTCATGTAGAACTGAGATTTTCGTGTCTAGGTTTCTGATTTCTTTTTAGACTGAGTCTAAACAGAACTTCCTTGTGACTTAAGTTCTCCACCTGTAAAACAGAGAAAGTAATTTCTGTCTACTCCCTTTTATTCAGCTCTGCCTGTTTAGGTGATAAAGTATTCAAGATAAAGCATGTATCGATTTATTTGAATATATAGATTTTAGCAGCAAGAGAGCAGTCTTGCTCAGGTCACCAGAAGGATCTAGACTGATAAAGATTAAAAAGCCATGGCTGTTGCCTTGTTGCCTTTTTCCCCAACCTGGAAATGGAACTTTAGATAGCTCTACTAAAAAGGTAATATAAGAGAGGATCTTTAATGAAGGCCTTCAGGGGCAGTTATGTAAACATGTCCACAAAAGCCCACCCCCTCCAGGGGTTAGTACATTTTTATAGGTTTTAGGAAATTAGCATAACTGATAAAAAGCACCAGTTAGGAGGAACAGTGGTCATGTAATTCCCCTCCAGGTCAAGCCCCTTCTCTGTAGTCCCCTTTCATCACTGGCTGTACTTTGTCCATGCGAATGTATCTCAAAGAGTTGTTCTCAGCCTTGGTTCCCTGGAAAAACCAAGATAGCACTGGGGACCTGTACCCCCAGGCTTGGAGCTCCGGAATTAGTTTTGTCTTTCTGCTTAGGTAAAGCCAAGGAAAAGTACTGGGAAAACCAGCCACTCATACAATAGGCTACAGAGCTACAAATACATGTGCAAAGAATACAGAGCACATCTAAAAGAAAAAAAGACAAAAATCAAATGGCATCAGCCTAACTTCTCAGGTCAGAGGAAAGAGCCTGTCTTGTCTGTTGCCCTGTCCCTCACATCCTTCATTTGCTGATATATATTTGAGTCTATCACAGCTCTGTTGTTTCTTCGTTCTTCCTTCTTTCCCAAGGAAGGCAGCAGATGTTACAGTCTTTTCTCCAGTCTCCCTTAGTTGTATCTCTGTTGATAGATTTGAGAGTTCTAGGGAACTCTCCAGACATGGAACTCTATTGTGGTCGATCGCCAGATTTTCTCACACTGTTCTGAGACAGAAAATTGTCAGTTTTCTGGAATGCCTGGGCATGATTCAACTTTTACAGTTTTCTTTATAAAGTCTTCAGTGGTAATGGTAAGTTATAAAAAAGGTTACAGCAAAATATGTGTGGTATGGTCAATGTTTAAATAATGTCTGACCACAGTGAATGGTCACCATCAAACAAATGGATAATTTCTCATCAGCACTGTAACATCTGGAAGCACATATTTCCAAAGCTCCAAAGCTCATCACAACATTTTGTAGCAGGTTTCTCACTGAAACTTTCCTTAAAATTCTGGCTTATTCCTACTCCTTTTAGGTTTGCACAAACACTTTCTGCAGCCTTCTGAAGCAATAGAGCTATTCTGGAAGGAAAATTAAAATAAGAAAGCAAAGAGAAACTGCCGAATTTTTCTCACTCATAAAATCTTAATTTAAATGGTGTCTAAATTAATAATTCATAGCAAATACATTGCGTGATTAATCAAGCCCCCTTTTGTATTATGCATTTTTGTATTATGGTATTATTTGCATTACAAATATACATTATTTATTTTCTCAGTGTAACTGTTCTTAAAAGTATAGTTTAAGAAAAGATCTAGGGTTTGAATTTATCTCAGACAGTTAGCAGAAAGGTAATATTTTAAATGTGTTTAAAATATTGATTCTGTGTCTTATAAATACTGTTTAAGTTATCATCCCTAAAATAAATTTGCTACCACAGTATTTAGTGGCCAGCTGCAGAGTAGAAATTGAAGACCTTAGTGTAAGCCCTTGCAAATTACTTCAGGGAACTGCATCAGATTATTTGTAGTCCATACATTTGCACAGGAAGTTCCAGCTTATATGTTAGATCTTCCTTTGGCTCATTTAATTTCCTCTGTATCAAGCAAACTTCAAGGGGAAAGTGGACCCTGCCCTTTGTATCCCACAATTTTCCACATGTCCAACTTACTGTTTATTGATGAAAGTGAGAGATTTTTCCCTCTGCTCTCTGTGAATAAATCTCAGATTGCCTCTCTTTGTATAATCATGCCAGAAAAGCATCCTGCCCTGAATGTTCATTTGAAAGACATCATGAAAAGGAGGCACACATAGTGAAACAAGTTCCTTTGAACAAAGAGTCATAATAATTCTTTTGTGATGTTCACCCTACACCATCCTCAAGTCCAGAATGAAGGTTCAGGTCAGATCTTGTTCTGTCTCCACATCGAATAACGGAAAATTCCAATTTCCTGTTACACTGTGTGTGTAGACAATCCACTTTAACAGCTGAAATAGCTAGAATTTGCAACATGTGTCCCTAACCTATCCAGGTGAGTCTTCATATGCTTTCCTTGCTCAGGAAAGAGTGGAGACTATTTTCATACACTTAAAGTGTATTGAAGAAATTAAACTGCAAAAGCAAAAGAATACTCTCAGAGAGTTCTATTTGCTTCAAGGTTTCCTAGCTCTCTGTGAAAGGTGTCTTGCTTAGAAAAACATTTCCTCAAGACCATGTGATTAAAGACTGTTAAATACTCAGCAAATGGCCACAGCATCAAACAGAAAGAAGAGAACGATGAGAGAACAGAAGGAAATCTTGCATATCACACCAGCATAAGAGCAAAATGTAATCTCTTACCTTATCACCTTCACTCTATAGAAAACTGCTGTAAAAAATCCTTTCTGAAAAATGACTTTTCCAAAAAGTCATCAATAAATGTCAGTTCAGAAGAGAGAACAATTTACTGATATTCTGACTCTGAATAGTTATTTGCCTGTGTAATGCTAGCTTTGTTTTCTTTTGCTTTAATTTGTTCTCACTTTTATTACAATCCCTCAGGCTCTGGAAATGGGTATCTTCAATTACAAGTTATTTAAATCAGCTGTTCCAGAAACGTATTTGCTATTTTGATCAACTTTTGAATGCTAATTAGAATATTCTTCCTACTGTTTTTCTCCTTAGGAGCTAGAAACTCAGCTGTGTAAATCAGCGTTTGATGATGTACACAGTGGTATGTTTGACTCTGAATGTTTAAAGAGAAGGAGATGTTGCAATAGCATATTTACCACAACAGTATTTGATTGCTCTTTGTCAAGAGTGGCAAAGAATGGCAGAGGAAAAACAGATTTTATACCTAAGTGGTTAGACTGCAGTTCAGGAGATCATTGATTTTGAATCTGTTTTTATGAATGAGTTTCTTAAAAGACTAGGTTAGTTTCTTTTTCCACCACACTTTTCCTGTCTGAAAATTAAATCTCAAAATTTGTGTCCCTTATCTCCAGAATGGGACACAAATTTTCCTACCACACCAATATGCCCTAAGGCTGTTTCCAAATCTTTCATCACCCTCCTTATAAAGTATGAGTCCTACACATGACTGGGGGAGTAAATTTAATTTTTTAATTTTAAACAGTGGAATATCTACAGGAAAACAAGCAACATTTTGATCATCACTCTCCATACTACCTCTTTCCCAAAAGGATTTTTTTTTTCATAATTAAATTGTGTAGGATGCTAAATAGTTGCCAAACCTAGTGCAGGATCCTGCCAAATCAGCAGGATGTGCCTAGTGAGACAAACATGATTTCTCTTCTCAGTCCATTGAAACAACTTTTCTGACATAAGACCCGGAGTGCTCATCCCTGCTGTGCTAGGCATGGAGGGGCTGCAGTTCCTGGTGCCAGGTCCAGCCTGCAGTGAGACTGAGCACACACACTCTGTGCTATAGACACACTCTGGACCAAAGCAGCAGATCAACCCCAAGACTGTAACAGTGTGTCTTTTTTGGAGTGTAGCTGCAGCCTAATCAAATCCCAGTCAGCCTCTCCAGAGGAGAAACTGCTTGAGAAGAATTCAGGCAAAGCAATCAGCCCCACATCCACACACGTCACCAGCCAGCTCAAGCAGGGAGGGGCAGAAGGCCCTCAGCCACCAGATTAAACCAGGGTTTATTCCATGTGCCAAAGGAAATCCACGGGCTGAAAGAGAATGAACAGTGTGGTTTTCTCAGTTACACAGTGTCTCAGGTTCGTGGGTGGTACAGGGGGCAGGGGGAAAGTGGCCATAGGGGAGACAGAAACTGGACCCCAGGCCCCACAGCAATGGGGAACCAGGGGAAGGGAACACCATGGGAGGGTGATGGACACTGGGAAACCCAGGGAGCAGATTGAGCAATGTTTGCAAGGGACCATGGGGGAAAGGCCTTTGTTACACTTGGCAGGGGTATCTTTAATGTTCACTTTTCCTGGGCAAGGCAGCTGGGAATTCTTTTAAGCACACAAGGTACTCCAGACAAGATGAAAATAATGCCTTTAGAGCTGATGTCACAAAGAGCGATCACATAAATTTAAACTAGCCTAATCAGGATTGGATCTAAATGAAAGAGGATCAAATGTTGCCATTCTGTTCTTACTTTCCCCCAAACCAGGCTCAAAGACTGCTGGCACATCTGGTGTCCCCCACACAGGCACCCTTCCCCAGGGCCCTCTTAGCATGCCTGGACTCCCCTGCAGCCATTCCCAGATCTCAGGGCACACCTCCTGGCTAATGCAGACCCACTGGTGCTGCTGTCTCACAGAAACACATCACTCTCCAGTAGCTGGCCCACAGGGCTGTGTTCTCCTCTGTGTCTCCCAGACCGCCTGAACTACTTGCCGGTTTGAGTCTTGAAGCCTGCAAGCTTCTTGTGCAGAAATACACAGAGCAGAGATCACATTCCCACAGCAAAAATGTCTGTGAATGCATAAGCTAACTGCTTACATGTGTCTGCACCATTCATTCCCCTCTCTTTTCCTATGCTTGTTCCCTCCAGATCCAGCCTTTCTCTGCCCATGTCTCTTCCCAAATAAACAGTGTGCTTCAAATTACTTTTCCTGCATTCAGCTCAGTCTGGCTACATTCACACCCAACTCTGCTATTTTTGAGGGACTGGAGAGAAGACTACAGGTTTGGTTATATGAATGTTTGATGAAACTTCCTTAAGGGATGACTATCAGTGTATTTTAGTCTGTGGAGTTAATATCTGTGCTTGGATGCTTGTCTGTTTCTGTATTCTTCTCTAAAAATTTATCTGGGCAAACTGTATCTCATTTCTGTGCATAATTCTGAACTAACCAGGTGTTAGATGTTAGAAGACGACCTAAAATTAATTCAGAATTTACTCAAAGCTTATGATAAAGACTAAAGATAGAGGAGAAGGAGGTATCAGACTGACAGCAATGTTAAGATTTCATGGTTTATTTCATTAGTTAAGCCCTTTGAATATCAAATATCACAAGCTTTTGCAGCCTGGCTCTTCTTTTTGTGTAACTGAATATCTTTCAAAGCTAGAATTAACCACAAGCTGATTCTGAATAACAATCAGAACTCTGGCTTCACATGGATAACTGAGACTTGGCTGGATAACACTCCAGGGATCCAAATGGATGTCTACTCAGTTTGTTCTGAGGGAGTATAAAATCAGTTTGTTGCAGTGGTATAGTTACAGTTTCTGTAATAATTTGGTTCTTGAATTTCAGATTTGGGCAATTCTGAAGCGATCTGAGATGTGTTAGACTTCAGAGTATTCTAAAATGTTTATTATTTCCTGTCTGGACCTGGACAATAGTGGATTTGTAAGTGTAAAGTAGAAAATACGAGGGTTTTCTATTAATAAAAAAATTTAGAGGATATGTATAAGTAGTTCAGAAGTCATTCATTTTTGGTGATTCTGGTTTGGTAGTTGTGTGTCTTACTGTCTGCAGGGGTATGTGGTGCTTCAGATTCAGTGGAAATAAACAAAGGAAAAGGAATTTTTGCCACTGTGTATTTATGTGACTATTGACAGCAGCTCAGAGGAAAGAGCATACTAGTACAAAGATTTCCACTTAATGTGATCACTAGCTAATTTGATCCTCCCTGTTATTTGATTTGATCTCCAGGAAATAAATCATTTCCATTGATTCTTACTGTGGATTCTTATTGCTTATTTTGTTCACGTCCACTTCAGCTAATCCTGGATAATTCAATCAACATTTATTGAATCTGTCATGGAAAAGGGAAGAGTAATCATGTTGTTTACAACATAAAAATAGATTTGTATCATGTGTCTTTTCTATTCTGCTTTTCAGTTTTCCTGCATCAGTAGATAATGAATTGAAATTGGTAGTTACCTTTGAGAGAAGCTGGAAATTAACATTTTATGGCACCTGCAACATGGCCAAGCTCAAGATAAAATTAAAAATGTAAATGCTATCAACATGTTTCTACTCTGATTTGTACTGATGTATAAAAGGGTCCACACTGTTGAAGTCAGGCAAGCTACACTGACAGGAAAGCAATCAAGCCAAGAGATTACATCCTTGGTCTGTTGGAGCGTTAGGTAATGAATATGCACAAAATGTTGTTTTTAAATTGAAATTTTGAATGATTTGTTTTCTCAGATCATTTTATCAACATATATTTTAGGTGCTTTCTTAAGTCCACTGGGGATAAATCATCTACTTGCTTAATATGATCCAAGTAAGGTGAAAAGAAATAGCCAGCCCCTGATGAGAATTCAGTTGAGTCAGTGGCTGTGAAATACGTGAGTGGTAAAAACTGAGTTAATTATGATGAGAGCATTAATTAGTCTTTTGAACAACTAATGCAAAGGGATTTTATACTAGCTACTACTATTAACATGAAGAGATGCATCAAAGTGATTCCTCTCCTCTTTTACCAGTGATCACATTCCCTAGGCATCAAGTGTGAAAATACATCATCTTCTTAAAACCCAAATACTTTCTATATCTTTGCCTCAAAATATGGGAACCCAGACAAGTTCCTCTATTGAGCAATGCATAATTAAGACTGGATTTTATTACAATTTTCAGTGTTGTGACTGCCTTTTTTGTGAAGATACCAGTATAAAAGCAAACAGTAACTCAGTGGAAACTGGAAATGTTTCATATGCAAACAACTGCTTCTAATTGCATCTCTGCTCTAATTTTATCATGCTTCATTTTTATGGTCAACCACTTGAAGGGGGTAGATATTTTTGTAGCATGACTGAGATGTTTTTGTTGCATTTATCAGCAAATAAGTATAATTTTATTATGAGGAGGCTGTGTTTATTTTAACTAGTTCATATATATATGTAAATATGTTGTGGATTACTGTATTGTATAATAGAATACCGTAGAAAAAATCTAAAGCCCTACGTATTTACATTTTTTAACATGATTTTAGTTCAGGGATAGGATAAAAAAATGCCTGAGAAAGACCACTGTTTTCAGTTCTGTGTTAAGGACCTACTGAATATTTAACTTTAGAATGTTCTCTGCTCCAAGGGAATTGGGAAAATCCATCATATAAGTCTTCCTTTTATAAAGTTTTCTTGGAAAGAGATGGTCATCTTAGTGAAATGCAAATGATTGTGCTAAATATTTAGCTAGAGAGGGAAATTGTCACTTGTGTAAATCATCTTATATTTTCTAACTGGAATTACAATAAGCATATATTAATGCAAATTAAATTCAGTCATTTTCCCTGCATCTCTTTAAAAGTTTCTAAAGTATTTAAAACTTTGTCTTGTAAAAACTCTTTAAGAATTGTCTTTCATTAATCTATCGAAATGGATATACATACACTGTTATATCACAGGATGATGGTAGTTATTTTTAGAACTAAACACTTTTATTAGTTGGATGTTAAATTCGGCATACAAAATAGTTTGTGTATTATGTGTAGAGATTGGAAGATACCAATACCCCAATTTCCAAGAGATTAATGTTCCAGTATCTGGTTCCAAGGCTCATAAACTGACTCCTCTGCAAGATACATGAGACAATAGCTACAGATTTGGTTTTCTGCATGCTGCGTAAGAGGGAAATTTGTGAGAAGCAAGCCATTCTGATCTGACAAGAACTGATTTCCATCCCTAAATATGGACAAATCCATAATCTTTAATAAATAAGCAACACATAGGGGTTTTTAAAAACAAAGAATTCTTGCAACAGCTGAGGACAATAGTCCATTTTGACTAGTGTCAGATCTCCAGCTGTGCCCAGTCTCCACTGATTCAGAAAGAACACGCAAGTTAAAACAAATGGCATCAATCTAGCTAATTATGCATCATAAAAACCCATCTTCCTGAGGTGTCACATACTAAACATTACTATTTCTTCCCATTACATATAAAGGAAGCCTAAGATGACAGGCCCAGTTGTAGGTAAATTATGTAGGTAAATGTTGTGGGTGGGTGAAATCTACCTACCATGCCTGTAGAAGTTCAAAAAAAAAAAGAGCCACAATAATGCCAATAACATGCTGGTTTGTTTCAAACTTCAAGAGTGGATTTCTTCATTGTAACACTTTGCTTTTTTTGTATAGAAGATTCTGGAATGAACTCAGACCCCCAATCTCAGTGGCTGTTCATTTTCTTGCACAGAAGAGAAAAACACGTGCAAGATAACTCTAACCCAGACTGACTCCATAACCCGTCTGGAATTACATGCAGATCCTGGAAGAGCTAACATATCTTCTGGAGAGAGTAGACACAACTTTCTATTGCCTACAAGAATTTAGGGTGACTAAGTCCTTAAATGTATTTATTTTTCTTAAATGGCTTAACCTAGGAGGCAGAAATCTGGTTTTTTGTGTCTTTGTAGAGATTGGTGAACTGTTTCCATGGAAGCTTGAAATAAGAAGAAATGAGTCTTGCAAATTCAGCAGGATATTAAACATCTATTGGGAAAGTGTAATAGCAATGCTGTTTTCCTTGCAGGCAAATTGCACTAATGTTGCAAGAATAAACTCTAGAAATTCAAAGAGAAGACAGTAATAAAGGTATATGTAAATGAACCAACAATCTGTAAAGAAATAAAATAAACCAATGAAAAAAGACGCAGTCAGTTTAAATGACTAATGACTGGAATCTGAGTATCAGCCTGAGAGATAAAAATAAAATTTCCTTCTGAAATTAATTGAAAATTCAATTCAGTATCACTGCAGAAAACCCATAAAGCTCAAGTATCCTTGCCATGAATTTGTTGATAGTCAGGAAAGATAGGCTGTGTGTGTTGTTGCTGGAATTAATGGTACTGAACCAGAACCTCTAACAAAGGCAGAAAAATATTTTGTCTATGTAGTAAAGATCATAGTATCAGATTAATTAAGTTCTCTTCTCATTATTCAGCAGCTTCTCTTTCAGGTTCAGAGAGATTTAGAACTGATTTAGTTTTAGAACATTTCAGATTTAGAGCTGTTTCCTGTATCTGCATTCTACCACTTTATTTAGTGTGGCATTAACCTTGCTGCAGCTAGTGCAGGTTAAGGTACTGTGTAACTGCTGCAATCCAACAGAGGCTGCCCAAAAGCTAACTCAAAACTCACTATTTTTCACACTTTGGTGTTAAAGTGTGTAAATGAAGAGCTGGACTGTAATTTCAACATAAATATAAAAACCAGCCAATACTAAGTTGCAATGCAGTCCTAGTTTTGTTTTTGTTGAGAATCCAGCAAAGAAATGTTCTTTTAATTTGAGATAAGTAGTGGCTTATACAACACCATCTGTTAGTACCATCATAAAGATATTTACCTAGAGACACAGACATCTGATAACTGTATTAGAATGACTGTTATTTAAAATACTATGACTGCTCTGAGTCTTCAAATCTGGAAAAAAAATACAAGTCTGTACAATCACAAGTCTGATGGAAAGAGTGGAGACTATGTGATTTTCTCCTTTTACAGTAAGAACACAGGAAACCAAATGAAGCCATTAGAAATTTAAAAAACAGCCAAAGGGGTGGTTCTCCAAGGAAGTGGAAGTGCTTGCCAAGATGTTTTTTGGATGCAGAAGGTTCACACAGATTCAAAGTTAACTGCACAAATTCAGTACAGAAATGCATGGTGGCTCTATGTGGAAACCAAATTCAACTCAGTCAGGAATCCACAGAATCACTGAACAGCTGAGGTTGGAAAAGATCATGGGGTTCACCTAGTCCAGTTTTCTGCTAGAAAAAATAAAAAGTAAAAGCAAAGTAAACTTCAAAATTAGTACAAGTTACTCAGGTCCAAGCATAAAGATCCCAGAACCTCTCTGATCAAGCTGTTCTAAACTCAGCAACTCTTTACAGTAACAATATTTTCCACGCATCTCTGTACTCAACAACTCTTTACAGTAAGAATATTTTCTATTCATTTACTTGAAATTTCTCTCACTGCAAGTTGTGATCATTGTTCATTAGTTATTGCCTATGCACTATGCATCTCTGAGAAATCTGGTGTCTTTTTCTAACTCCCCATTAAGTACATCAATCACATCACACTCCATTGCCCTCCTTCAACCACAGAACAAAGCCAACCTCTCCAACATGTCCATTCATACTGTATACTCTATTTCTCTACCCCTTTGAGTGAGGTAATTTTATGGGCACCTGTTTCTTGGGCAATAAAAAACCTGGACACAAGCTCTATGTGGAAAATTACTACAGTCTGAGAATTGGAGATTAGAGTGCAAATTGCTGTCCTTAAATCTTTTTCTAGGCACCTGTTTTGGGCAACTATAGAAGAAAGAATACTGGGTTAGAAGCATTTTGGATTGACCCATCTTGCATCAATCTGTATTTATGTTCATTATTATAAACTTATTAGTTTTTTCTTAACACCTTTAGCTGTTATTTGTATTACCACAGTGCTTTTGATCAGTTATCTTGTTTGAAAAAAAGAGGATCAGGGCCAAATATAACTTCTAATATTTTCTACCTGTCCTCAGCCAATATCAGGTCTCTCTTTTGTATGTTTTTGTGTCTTATTTCACTTTATTCAAATGAAACCTTGCCTGACAGTGGTTTAATAATCAAAGACTGTTGAATTTACTGTATTTATTACAGGTTAAATGCCAAAAATACTGCACCTAATCATCTGCCTGAAATATGACTCCAGAGAAATAAAAAAGTCTAAATGGACCCTTTTCTGCTAAAATAAAAAAGAAAGTATAAACTTCTTAATCCCCTTTTAATATTGTAAATTAATAAAGGCATTTTTCAATTTTGCTAAATGAATCTATTGCATTTAAACTCCACATTAAAATATTTTTCTGTAATGCTAATCAAAATGGTGATTATCAAACAGTACAGTGTTTGCCTGGGGTAATTTTTTAATAAGAAATTTAATATTCTCTATTCAAATATGCCAGCTGTTCAAATTTTCTTCAATAAAGTGATATCTAAAGAAAGGATGATGTACTTTTTTCTAATCTCTGCTTTTTATACTCTTACCTCATAATGAATAAATTCTTTTACTTCCTAAAGTCAAAACTCTAGTGAAGTGGGATTCCACAGTGAAGATATTCCAAGGCTTATGAAAGCAAATACAGAAAGAAAAGAAAAAACCAAGAAATTAATGGGGCACAGCCTTATTCCTTTCCTTAATTGGATGAGTTAAGGCAGCATGAAATCCATACATTTTCTGAAAATCTGAATATCTGAAGTGTATAATGGTCTAGTGACTTGCTGCACTTTCTCACATGGTGGATGGCTTACAACAACCACAAGTCTACTACGATAGCCAACAGTCAGGAATGAGACTGGTTGTGCCTGTTTAAAGGAGGAACAGAAGACAAATGTGATTGGTTTGCCTGAAGTCTAAAGAAACCATTAACAAATTTGGGGGGTTTTAAGTTGTCAAGCGTGACTTCACAGTGCTTCCAACACCAGAGCTGAGATCTTCTGCTCACTCGCAGTTCATAACCACTTTTTCAGCTGATCACAGACCTTCTCTGACATTTTCAGCCTCCAATACACAGAAACTTTCAAGACAAACTCATGGCCTCAAAACTGCAGCTGCTGTGGAAATACTCATTCTCTAGTCAGGTCCTGTCCAATTATCTGCTGCCAGAGGAGAAAGTTCTTTCTTTAGCACACAGAACTCAGAGAAAATGGGGTTTGGTGTCCCGATCATAGATTTTCTCAGACAGCTGCCTTGCTCTTCTTCTGTATAGTACCAAGTTGCTCAATTCTGCCACGCAGTTCTCTGGTACCAGCATTCCCTGCTCCATTTCAGTCAAAATAAGATGTATTATTAAAGAACATGTAAACTGCTCTAGGTCATTTATTTATATTTGCTTAAATTTATAACTTGGAATGTGTCAAGGTCCACCAGTAGAGGAAGACAATGTAAAACCCAGTACAAAGTCCCCCTCCTAACAGAGGCTTACATATGCCTCTATTAGCTAAAGCCTAAGAATGGGCCCTTAGTCTCAGCTGAGTAAGTTCCCTGATCTACCTTTTCACTGAAATTAGAATTCCTGATTTCTCTGGAACAGAGAAAGTTTCTTTGAATATGGTGAGTCAACAAATATGCTTTGAAATTATACTTTCTAATTCATCAAATGACTAGGTGACTTTCCTTTCAATTTGGAAACTGCATTCTTCAAGACCTCTGGCAATTAATTCCACCTACAGCAGAAACATATCTTTCTCATTTCAGCCACATAGAAAGAATAACACAATCCTAAAACACATCTTAAAGCCAAACTGTAGATTTTCCAGGGACTGCAGCTGTAATTCTCTGTGATACCTCTCTTCCCCAGCTCAAGATGTCTCAGCCTGAGACATTTCTATTGCTGGGATTTGTCTCCACTGTTTATAATGTTTAATTCCATTCACTCTCAGAATCTCATCCTAGTCAATACTGCATTCAACCTCTTCTTTTAGTCTTCAAATTCTTGCCATTGAGGTTGTCCTTGTATAATGAATTTCTTCTCTGTTTAAATACTGGTTATGTAATCTTCCTGATTATCCAATGGCCATTGATTTTTTATTCTCTCAGCTGTGGTCTGCCATATATCCACACTTGATAATGAGGAGACTGCTTTGCCTCATCCTGAGTAAAAAGCTTTACACATGTTGAGAATGTCTTTCTTCTTATCACAGTTCTAAAATAGAAAGGTCAGCATTGGTTGGACTAAAGTCTTCATCTGACATGAAGATTGCCATTATGTGGAAGGATTTACGAAGTCATCTGTAGACATAAAGTACTAAGATGCCATTTAAGAGGTATAAGCCAGCTCAAATGAGGTTAAAAACATGGCACTCTCTATATTACTAGATCTAGAAATATTTCTGTTTTTTCATGTTCAAGCGTTCAAATTATGACTTTACTCCTCCATATGATGAAATCCAGGGAAGATTCTGATCTTCACATGCTCTGGATTCTACTGAAAGTCAGACAGGTATTTGGTATATACAGCATTCTATACAGCCCCCTTTTTGGGATGGATTTTCAGGGTGTCAGGTTTGCAGTGGTACAATGCAATACTTTAAAACCAGTAAGTGGCAACACTTTAGCTAAAATTTACATGTCCTTGAAATACAGGTGAGATTTTGTCATCCTCTCAGCAAATAGAAGTTTAAAATTACATAGTATTCATAGATGAGAATGCCCATCCTGAAATGTGTAAACAGCTGATAGTGCAAATAGGTTGAAAAACTCTTCTTCACTCTGGCATATTTTTTGCCAGAAAGATCATTGTCTTCTCAGTGAAACTAAATCCAAACCTTCAAATCAAAAGTTCAAACTATTGCTCATATCTGAGGATTTTCATGTGTTGCTACCTGCCAATAACAAAAAAGCATATGTACTCTCTGTTAATGTCTGTGTGGGATCTATTGCTCCTCCTCATTTGTTTCAAGAACAATATGTCTTGCTGGGGCTATATGATTCCTCCCACACTTCATCCCGCTCTGGTTTTGGCTGAGATAGGGTTAATTTTCTTCACAGTATCTAGTATAGAGGGGCTATGTTTTGGATTTGTGCCAAGCACAGCAGGGATGGTTTTGTTATTGCCAGCATTACACAGAGTCTTTTCTGGCCTTTTTTGCTCCTCACACCACCCATCCAGTGCGGAGGCTGGAAGTGCACAAGAAGCAGAGAGGGATCACAGCTGGGACAGCTGACCCCTTCTGACCCAAGGGTCCTGGCAAAGAAAAGGCACGGACAATACAAAACAGGAAAAGAACAGGTCAAGACAGTAATATGTTCTGGGTATGCTTACACAGGAGACATGAGAATTCACCTCACTCCAGGTTGTACACGCAGCTATGTCTTGACTGTACACAGAACTTAATTCTGGAAACACAATTGCTTTTTCATGCTGGAGGCAGATACCATGTATCAAAGGAATAGAAACCTTTGTTTCTCTACTCTGCTGCCAATTTAAGCAGGCAGGTTTTGGCTGTTTGTCTGCCTTGCAGGAAAGATAAGTATGCTGAAACATTAGGGCAGTCTTCATGCTGTTCTTTTACAGACTAGAAGCATTACATTATGACCACACCCCTCTTTTCTTTTGATCACAGTGCAGCCACTGTTACTGGGAGCACGCTGGGCTGATAACACTCTTGAAATAAACTGAAAGGTAGGCCCTCCCCACAGTATGGCACAACAACGAAATTTGTGCAAAAATTTTAGAAACAAAAAGGTATATAGGTGGAGCTCTTCTTGACTATAAATGAGCTAGTTCACACCATTCTTATTTCTGGAACAGACACTTTCCTAACAGAGATTTCCTGATACGTTCAAAAAAGTGATTGTACAAGATTTCAGAATAAGATTGGTTAGGCCTAATGGGTACTGAATGCTCAGTGATGAGCCTTAAAAAAACCCAAAAGAAGTACTGCCATGGCCTTCTCCACAGTGTGCTGTTCTTTTATACCCTGTTCTTTGTGTCATGTTTGACTCTGGGGAGCAGCTTGTTTGCCAGAGGCTCTTGATCAGGGGCTGTGACTAAAGCACCACGCAGGGAATTCTGTTTTCTTGCTAACACAGAGCCCAGTGGAGTCTGCCTGAAAAAAAGTTTTTGTCTATCCTCTAGTCAAAACACTCAGCAAGGGCTAAATTGGTTACCAATTTTGTTGGGATTTAGCTTCTCTCTTTAAAATTTCCTGGGGCTGCTTAGAAATACGTTCTCAGTAACATTTTCTTTGATGGAAATGTCTTTCTTGCTCTAACCCTTTCATAGAAAATCACTTTCCATTTCAATTCTTACTGTGCTACTTCAAAAAGAAACAACTTTTATGACAATCTTCAAAATATTTTTTTGTCTTGTCCAACATTAGTGTCAGAGGCTAAGATCTTTCTCCCTTTCAAAGATTTTTCCTTCATAGACGCACACTGGCCTAATTAGAGCCCTTGTCTGGATATTTCTAATGAAAGTAAGTTTCACATTTTAAAAAAAATCTGTAGTATTGGAATGCACCTCGTAAAGGAATCTGGAAGTAAGCAGTAACAGCTCATCCATTAATATTGCTGGTTTTTGAAGAGTAAGATCACTGCAAAATATTCCCTTTATTGGGGGATAAAATTTTTTTGAGAGTTGAAACCATACCTAAGTTAGGCTAAATCTGAGCTGAAAGCAAGTTTCCTTTGTCACAGAAGGATCCTTCAGAGTCATTAATTTTCTCACACAATTTCCTCCCTCTGGGAAGGACACAACATCATCTCATAATGCAGTGAAGCAGTTTGTCTGTGTTTTTATCCCGTGGTGACAAAACTGAGGCACTGCTGTTCAGCAAACAGACCACCCCTAGTAGCACCTGCGTTCCTGGTGACACACCGTGGTGACTGATGGTGCTCTGCTGCACTAGGCTTTGATGTTCTGAGCTTAAAGGCATTGCTACACTGTTCTTAAACAGTCACTGTCCTCCACAGCTCTGCTTTAGCAATTTGAGCCCATTAAAGTCTCCCCAAGTACATGGATCATTAAGCTGGATGACATAGGAGCCGAACTTTACAGTCACCAGCTTCCCTCAGAATCACAGAACCATTCACTTATAAATCTAGATGAGAAATGCCTGCTAAGCAAGCTGCATAGGCACTATTCTGCAGCTAAGATCTCTGGCACAGATGGATTTCAGGGGACTGAAAAATCAGTGCGAAAAATCAGTGATGTCTTTGCAGAATGTATCTGGTTACAGGACTGTGCAAGTTCCACTCTCAGCAAGTACTTTGCACCTCATCCTTATGGATACAGACTGGGACAATTATCTCTCTGAATGATCTGTGGATCTTGTTCCATTACCTATTTGATGTAACATTACAAATTTTCCACTTGCCCAAATTATTTACCTTTGCAATTCTCACAACCTAATTTTTGCATCTCATTTCAGTCATGTTCTGTCTTTATTTGATTCATATTATGCCTTTATTTCAGGTTTTAAAATAAAATGTTACCTACCAATCACTGTCAGGATGATCTAGGGCTTTTAGACATAACCCTCTGATTTTGCAAGTGTTTCTCCTAATTCTCATCAGCTTCATTTGCATTACCAAACACTAGGGGTGATTGTAATCTTGTGTGTGCTAGTTGCTCAGATTCTAATAACTCCCTGATCTTTTATTAGCTGATATTCTCCAGGTGCCTGTTCATTACCTCCCTCTTATTCCATCTTTTTGATAATTTCATTATTCTATAGCATCACTACCCTTTGCCTCTCCAACCCAGAGGTCCAATGCTACTTCTCCCAGTTCAGGCCAATAGACCATTGGACACATCTTCCTTATCTGAGCTGTATTCACCATAAATGTTTTTGGATAACCAAGGTTTGCCAATTATATCTTCTGTGTAAAGATTTTGGCAGCCATTCTGGTGATACAGAAGAGTTAAATTTTTCTAGAGGTTGCTGACATCTCTGACTATACATGTTCAGGTGATTTTCACCCTATTTCTGCAATCTTATTTTTAGCTTTCATTAAATATATTAGCACTGTGTAAGATATGTTGTCAGACTCATAACAGAGAGCAAAACTTAAGGGAAGAACTGTATTTACCTTTTTGATGCAAGGTTATTCTTTTCAAGTGACAGCTGGTCACATCAGCTTTTAGATGTCTGGGAATCACCTGTTTAACTTCTAATCATTGCTAGACACTCTGACAACATTTTGATGGTTTCAAAAATGAGGGGTTTTATTCCTCTCAGATAATTCTGGATGTAAAGGATAAATCTGTCAAAATTCTTCCTCACATAACCTTTGAGCATGCTTTTTATACTTTCTGTCCAGTGAGTGTCTAGAAAAAGTTTTATTTTTGCCTTAATTTTTAACTTGCAATAATTTTTGAGACAGGTGTCCCCTAGGAACAAAATGAGAACTGACATCCTCAAAAGACTGAACTATTTCATCAGCAATAGTTATTACAAACTTCTGCAACCCTGCCCACCAGGGATGGAAATTAGAACATAAGCTTAATTTACCTAATTGAATAATGATGACTTATGGACCTTAGTGATGTGACTTAGACTTCATTGAACAAGACACAAAAGGTGCAGCATAGAAAACTCCCCTAAGTCATGCTTATTCTGCCTCAACTCTCTTGAAAAGGTATAATTAAGTCGCATGCTTGCTCAGGAGTTCAACAGACTGAAGATAAAATGTTGTGTATTTTCAAGGATTTACCACGTGTCTGTGCTTCCCAACTAATTGCAAATTTTCTGTTCATACCACAGACAGTTTTGGAGTGATCGTGTGTGTGTATGTGTATGTGTGTGTGTGTGTGTGTACGTCAGTTCCTTCCACACAAGAGAATTAGCACATTGAAATCACCCTGAAGACTGAGGACACCCTACAGGTAGCACCACTCTGAGGACATTGTGATTAAAAATGACTAAAGGGCAGTGACAGCAGTGAATCCAGCTAAACAGACATTCAGTGAGGAATAAATCAATTCCAGTACTCCATATAAAGGGAGTCTGGGGTGGTAGTTTATATGTCAGACCTCCTTTTTTTGTGTGTGTGTGAACTACTGTTACTTATTACAGCAAGAGTTTACATAAGCGACCATAGGTTGATTCAGTTTAGAATACCTTCTGGGAACCTAACCAGGAAATTCTGTGCTCTGGTTTTGGGCTTCAAACTCCCTGTTCAGAGTTTCTACATATGCACACTGGTTGTGTAATATGCCTAGTCTACCAGAGGCAGTCAGGGAAATGATAAAAAAACTCAGTGTTAAACCAGGAATCCATTTGATTGTTGCAGCTTCAGCTGCATGATATTCAGAGTTTTAATGGGTGATCCCATTCTTTAATATTCTTTATATAGATATGTGGCTCCAGCTGTTTGAGAAACTTAGTTCTTCAAAATCACTAAATGTTTGGGATTTTTTTTAATGTAAAACACTCACAGATGTCATCCATGTCTCCAAAACATTTGAAAATTTGTAAACGTGTCAATATATCTATGCAAATCCTAGTGAGTGATCTATTGCTTGCAATAAAATCCTCAAAGAGCTTCACCTGTTATTGATGTTAAATACAATCTTTTTAAAACAGCTAATTTGCTGGTTATTCACTGAAAAAAACCTCTCATTACTATTTAGCTGCAGAATAACTTTTCCCTTGAAACTTTTTCCTCAAGGTTTTTTTCATCCTGGTGCTAATGTGGCTTTCAAATAGCATACGAAGGTCAGTCTTATTAGAAACATTTTGTTTCATTCTGGTAGTTAAGGTGGTACTTTTGTAAGCTGACAATCAACTGGCAGTCTATGAGATACTTTTTTGAGTAATGAAGAATTTCTTAGTGTCTAAGTTCCCAAGTTTAATAAGACAAACAGATACTTTGCTTTTTATCCCAAAGACCAACCAAACCTGTTATGTTAATCAACCCAGGTTGAAGCTATGAGATTTATATACCTGACTGATAAAAGTTTTTAAGCTTTCAGAACCATGTTCTAAAACATAGAAGAGTGGCTGGAATCCATTTACTGGTAATTATCCTGCATAAAAAGCATCTCTGTGTCCATAGAAAGGGACATTTTGCATTCCTGCCTGAAACTAAACTGAGACTAGGCAATTAATTCAAAGTACAACAGAATCTCGTTTAAACTCTTCGGACTGATTACACGGTAGAGGTTGTAGGGTGGAGGAGACATATTAAAATAATTTCTATTTCTTGCAGTTCAGATAGAGTTTAAAAGTAGTTTGTGACTAGCAGAGAAAGAGTGAAAAGTATATTGTCAGGGGTTCTGGACAGATGGATGAAACTTCTATTTATCTATATCTGACTACTGAAAACCTGTAATGAGAGACCAAAATATTTCCTGTGTCAAAAGTGGTGAAAGACCCCAATATTTCCTGTCTTGGAAGCAAAGAAAGGAGTAGTACAGGTCTATTGCCTACTCCCTCCCTGTTATCTCTCTAGGCACAGGTTCCAAACCAATATTTCTCAAATTCTGCAGAACTGAAAGTAATTCAGAGACTAATATAAGTTTGAAACACTATAATCAGGAGAGAACAACAGTCATCATGATCCTGTTACAGGGAATGTAAACAATCCTCTACTTGCCTGGAAGGAAGTAGAGGAGGGACTTAATAGTGCCACAGCTTCCAGAGCTGAAGAAAATCACCGACTATACCAGGGCCCTATTTTGTCTGACTCCTCAGCACTTCAACAAGACCAGTAATTGTTACCCAGGTTGAAACACTACGCAGAAATACACGTATCCTGTTACTCTGTAAGTGTATGTGAGAAAAAAATCTTCAGACACACCTATCTGCTGAAATATCTGCAATGTTTGTTAGGTATTCTGGCTAGCCTTTCTAGTCAGATTTTTTTATGAAGATCATTCAAAAGTCCATGAGGTGCCTGTGACAGTACCACAGCTAGGAAAGACTGAAGTTGCCCTTATTTCACACACCTGAGTCAGTGGTTTAGGGGGCCCAGGTGTTGGCAGTGGGGGCTGAAGGGGGTCTCTGTGAGGAGAGGCTGGGACTTCTCCATGCTGGTTGCAGCTGGAGCCAACCCATCCAGTGCAGGGCACAGCTGAGCCCACAGCTCAGGAGGAGAGGCCACATCAGGGAAAATACATGTGAGAAAGCAGGGGAGGGGGAAAGTGTAAGAAACAGCTCTGCCAACACTGTTGTTGTCATTGTGAAGCAGGAGAAACACCCAGCAGCACGTAGAGGAGTTTGAAGTGAGCCTAGGAAAGAAAAGATGTTACTTTAATGTTTGGCTTTTTGGTTTGGTTTCACTCTACCCAAATCACTAATTAAATATTTATTTTTATTTGTAATAGATTAAGATCTTTTTCCCCAAGTAGGATCTGTTTTGCCAGTGGAGTCTCTCATAGGAGATCTTCCTGTCTTTCTCTCCCATGGACCTTTCTCATTCCCATCTCCCTGCTTTCTCCCCTTTGTCCCACTGAGTCTGTGTGAGAGCACATGGATGGTCTTTTGGCTGCTGACTAAGGCTAGTCTGCCACAGATAGTGGAGACTCAGGTTATTTTTCAACACTTAGTCTGGACACATTTCAAAAACTGTCGCTACATGCATGCCTATGCAGGGCATTGAACTGTATGCTGTAGTTTGATACAAAGCTTGTTTGGTTCTGACTCCCTCTTTTGTACAGAGGTGAGAACAAGTCACACGAATTAAAACACTTCCTGAAGAGATTTTTCCTGTTTCTCAAGACATTCTGAACTTTTGGAACATTCTGAAATGAAAGTCCTCCCTCTCATCTGTCTCAGGGACACAGGGTCCCCTCATATTTACCTACCTGCTCTCCATTTTCCCCTCTGTCAGAGCTGTGCACCTTGTTCTCCTCTCAGCCCATTCCCTTGGGAGCAGACCAGTTGTTGGTCACAAGCTCTATGGAGTACTCTCTAAAAGCCCCATGAAGTACACTTGGAATACTGTTTTAGCAAAACCCACATACAGACAAAAATTCTAAACATTTCTTCAGCAAGGTGTTCATTATGTGTGAAGCTTTCTTTCCCCTCCCTATGTTTTATCTTAAATGAAATAATCGTTGTGGTTTTTATCTTAATAAATGGATTTTAAAAAATTGCCCCAGAAAGTTTAACCTTAACAAGTTGTAATGTTTCCTCCCAAGTTAGCAGCATCACTTCCAAATGTACATGTTATTCCATTCTTGGATACCTAACTCTATAAATAGGAGGATTATATTCTGTTTTCTTATTCCTCTACTCATACATATGCTTACCTATAATTGAGATCTCTTACTTTACATCCTCTTGCTAAGAAATTAGGTCTGTGAGCATCTGAAAGATAGGATGAGAGACCTTTAAAGTGCTTGATACTTGTCAAACTCTAGATATAAATTAGACTGTAATTTAAAAAAAAAAAAGTCATTTAAATACCACTGCAATAAAAAATAGTAGCACAACCTGATTACCTGATATGTATATGCAGCCATGTAAATTTCAAATTAAGTAATGAATAACAGTTTATGCTTCCTCTGAGATACTATCATTTTTTTCCTTAGAAAATAATCTTAAAGAAGCACAAGGTATTCTATATTCACAACTTTTGATGAGAAGAAGATTTTAGGAAATAATATCATTTATAGCTTCAAAATAATAGCTTTAAAATCTGATTTCTTGGAAGATGTACAATGCTTTTACTTCTTGTTTGATAAAGTAACTGCAACTAAATTACTCTGCAAATTTATATGCAGGAACTACAGTCACTAATTGGAAGCTGAAAGTACCAGACTCTCCACTAGCCCTGGCCTATTTCTGTACCAAGTAATAGGATTATTGCAAATTCTGTCCTTACATATTGTGTTCAAGGAGAAAAGCACTGAAAAATTCAAAGGTTTAATTTAGGCACCATTAGAAATATACTGCAATTCGTGGACTATTCTGTGCTGATAGGCAAAATGAGCTACTCAGCAGGGAGCAGGAAAGAGTGCACATAGAAAAGAAATTAGAATGGCCTTTACATGCATCTCACTGTATGGCATGTACTTTTCATTACTGCTTATATACATTTTGGTTCATAAAATTCGCAGTATAAAGTGGATATAAAACATGCATAGTCTTTTCAATTCAGATTACTAGAACAGACTTCTTAATGGAAAGGCAGTAACATGAGCTATTTCCTTCATGTATGACCCTGAAATAAAATTGTTCATCAATTACTTCCAGCTAAATCCACCAGTTTAGCAAAAGTAATAGACTCTTAGAGGTCAAATATTGGTTCTTATAAATGCCCAGTTCGCTTCCTAACAACACTTTAAAGTTTCACCAAACTAGAGCATTGCTTTCTTTAAATAAGAGATTCTGTGCAGTCATCTATCCCACTGCTTTAATTGACAGATATTTACAAAGAAGCCTGTTTGCACCATAGCTTTTCTATTACTTACTCCCAGCAAAATGTAGGAAGGCCTCATCAATTCTCACATGCAAGGAAAGACTTTGTTTTGTATATATGCACAACTTCCTTCTACTGTCTGTAAAGGATTTGAAGACTCAGTGAAAATCTGTTTAATAAGATCCCAAAGTGTTGTCACTGTGGCTGCTGGTACTCTTAATGTCTTTCTTTTCATTCTGTTCCGTATATATATATATATATATATATATCTCAAAAGCTTTGCTTTTGGGAATATTAGTTATAGATACCCCACACTCCATCACCACTATGTGGTGAGGTAAAGTTATGTTCTTCCCCATCAAAACAATTTTTTTTTTTTTACTTTTTCTTATTTATTTCTTTTTTTTTTTTTTTT
>VXBR01011322.1:70163-80890 GCA_013400215.1 Cisticola juncidis
ATTGATTGAATGTAAAATAAGGTGTTGTCCTTTGGGAAACATGAGGATTCGAGCAAGATGGCATAAGAATTCTAATTTTGCTCAATATCATTCCAGAGTATTTCTGCAGGCATTACTCTGCAACATAGCAGTATCATAGACTCCTTGGTATAAAGATAAGTTCTTCAAGGAGGATGCAAATATAATTTTTAAAATGTTATCCTTAAAATAACTTTTAATGGTATAAAGCACAATTTTTATTTCTGATTGATGTAATCTATATAATTCAGATTATTTCTTTGGCTCTAGCCAACTTTTCTATCTGAGGATGATTATAAACTCAGTATTTTAATTAAGATAGACCATTAACAACATTTAATATTAACAAGTTTCAAAGCTATGCATTTTTTAAACAGAGAGAAGATTAAAAAGAGAAGATTAGAAGAAAAGAATTGATGGTAATTTGTAGGACCAGATACTTGATATATTAATGGAAAAAGAGACATTCTTGAATTTGTTTCAACCCAAGAGGGTGAAAAAGAAATTGAAATTAAAATTAGATGATTTGTGGAAACTAATTTAAATAGGATCCTGCATAAGTGAAATTGCAGAACCTGAGAATATCCTGTATTTACATTTCAGAAATGTAAAGGTTATAGAATTCTTCCTGATCAAAATATAACTTGGTTTTATTTTACAGACAGAGTTCCAAGGTAGGCAAATCACTGAGATTCATTCCTATTTTCATAATCGTGAAAGTTTGACTTACTTTGGTTAAGTCATACTTGAAGACAAGGTTTATCTGGACAGGCTATGAGGCAGTCTATTTTTGTCAGATAAAATTAGACAGTTTCTTCTTTCACCTTCCTAGATGAGACATTTATTTACCTACAATGATGCCTAAGGATTTTTAGCTTTTTATATTTTTATTATATATTTGTAGCTTTGTAAATTTTTAATATATACCTGCATTGTTTCTAGTATTTTCTTACACTTTAGAACAGTATATTACTTTTCCTCACACATTATGCTCCCCTTCTTTTATTCTGTTTAGTCTTATTTTCAAGAAAAGTATTTCTAACAAGGACACCCTGTTTTGCACCAGCACCTGGGAGACATAACAAAATACAGGGCTGAGAACCCTTGGAGAGACTTAGGCAGGCCCTTGGATGGTTCACCAGGGCATCCAGTCTCCTACTGCATGTACTTGCTGGATATGCTGATTAATTAAACTTATAAAATCTGTGAGAATCTGATGTCAGATGTGGGCATAGCTACATTTTGAGCACATGAAAGTTTTCATTAAAGAACTACTCTTTATGTTATCACTTTAATATTGTTTGGAAAGGTTACGTTTCAATTCTAGGCAAAAGCATCATCATGATTAAAAGTGGGTTAAAGATTTCAAACATGTTCTGAAACCCTGAACTCTTCTGGTGGAATAGATGACCTCAACCTTTAGAAAAAGAGGCAGAGAAAATTTTGACCATTTACTGTCTTCTCTCACCTTCCCTGGTGAGCATATGCATTCTATCTCCCTTTTACAGGTGATCCAGCATATAAATTCTTCTGAATAAGGGCTCAGGGAGCCACAGCACGTGGTCAGATCTAAATGAAACAGCTTGAGCCTGTACATCACCCACAGGGAAGACACCACTGAGACAACAAAATTCAGCTTTGCTTGCTCAGTTCTTGGCCATTGTGTGTATCTTGCCTCATCATTTTAACTATTTCATAATGTAGTTATGTTATAGAAATCCTCCAGAACATCCACTACCTGTATTCATTAGGAAGCTGAATTTCTGTGCCAAGTGTTGCAATCAGTTCCTCCCATGTGGTTTCTTTCGTGATAAATGCTAAGGGTAACTCTTTATTTAGCACCTTCTAGATGTAAATAAATGCTTCTATTGGCTTTTTGGATCTTTAAATCATGTGAATAGCTGCCGAGAAGATTAGCACCATTATTTGGTGGATGGGATACAATTTGCTCCCCTTTTATAGCAACATTTATCATCCTCTCCAGACTGGAAATGTTTATTCCAATAGGACAAATAAAGAAAAACTAGAAAGATTAGTTATTAAAATAGGAAAGATTATTTTCAGGACACACAAAATGAACACATTACTTGAAATTGAACAAAAGAGCAAGATAAGCCAGGTGGAAAAGAATTTAATTAAAATTTAAAAGTTGGATAAAAAGGTGAATGATTTTTCATAAGCCTGTACTGAAGCTGATAGGCCAAATCCAGGATTCACCCTCGGTTAAAAAAAAAAAAAAAAAAAAGTCAGGAATGAAAAGTATATTGATGGTACAACAAGATGGAGATGGCCTTTCTAAAACAGCAGCCAATAACAGAGTTTACCACAAGAGAAATGAATCAGCAGTCCTCTTTTGCTGCATCATGCACTTCAAAGTGAATATTTTTCCACTCTGTCTTGTCAAACATTATTTTAAAGGTTCTGGGGGATTTGTGGAAATCTTTTTGCAGTAAAATATATTGGACAGATGAGAAAAAGGCTAAAATGAGTTTTACTAAGACAAGAGATTTACCACTGAGAAAACATTGTAAGTAAATTACTCCTTTATTTTGGTTTTCCTTAGATAATTTTCTAGAGGCCTGAACAAGTGGTGATAAATGAAGTAAACATATTTCAAAGAAATTCAAACCAAATCCATCAACATTTAGTGACAGAAGTGGTCCCACTGATATCTGAAGACTGTTGTATGAACAAGCACTTCAAGTATTCAGAACACTGATGCACTGGACCCCACTGAACAGAAAATAAGCATATCTCAGTTATACTTAACTGATTAATGGCTTTTTTGTTTTTTCCATTACAAGAGATACAAGCCTAAATGGAAAGGAAATTAAGATTTGGAAGAGGAAACATTAGTGTACTAGCTCACAAATATCTACAGTCTTTCTAAATGTAAGCAATTTCTTAGTTCTGTTTCTTCACATTTAGTGTCAAATCTTATTGTGTTTTCTATTACATAATGCTCATGGTCCTGATTGAATAATTTCTCTCTTTCTCTTATTTTTTTTATCTTTTTAAAGAGTGATTCATTCCAGAGATTAAGTAGCTATTTTAAAATGGGATTAAACTCCTTTTGGAAGTGCCCCTCCTTCCTACAGGCACCAGCAATCATGTTTCTGTAGCTCTCAGTTGCTGGGATGAATATCAGTGATAGTCAGGCATATTTTCTACTTGTTCCTGCTAAACTGATATGTCAGCAATGGCCACACCCTCAAGAAAAACCAGTATACTTTGGGGTGATTTTTAGAATTGTTAATATCATGTTTTGCTAAACTTGAAGGTCCACATCGTCACAGGTCCAGAAGCAATGTTGGAATCCTGGGTGGGCACATACAATTAACTTATAGTAATGCCTATTAATGAGCATAATTATGTTTTATGAAGACATGCTATGTGTGTTAGGATATATGACAATAAGTTTAGGAAAACTAAAATATGTTCACTGCCTTCTCTACTTATGGTTCTCTACAAAATGCTTCATGGGGTTTATGCTATGAGAGTGTAATATGTTCTCATCACCTTCAATTGACACTTCTGTCAGAGTCCAGAATGATAAAGGAAGCAGTTTAATGTCTGCTGGTCTCAAAGTGCTCCTTTGAGGCCAAAACGCAAGAAAACAATTTGGTTAGAAAACCAAGATGAGAATGTATGCAGTGCAAGTCTTGAATTCAAGGCACTCTTACTGAAGTTGTGTGTGTACACACAGAAACATATCTTGACACTATTTGCCTTGCTTTTCCTCCAGGCATGTTGGGTTTGTGTGGCAAAATTTCAATAGCAGCAGGGTGGGGGACTGAGGGAGCATTTCAGCAGTGGTTTCTGTGAGAAGCTGCCAGAAGCTTCCCCTATACAAGCAGGGCCAATGCTAGATGGCTCCAAGACAGAGGTGTCACTGGCCAAAGCTGAGCCCACCAGTGACAGTGGTAGTGCCTCTGGGATAACATGTTTAGGAAGGGGAAAAAGTTACTGAGCAGAAGGAAAATGCAGTCAGGGAAGAGAAAAGTGAATATGTGTAAAAAAACACCAGGGTCAGTGAAGCAGGAGGAAGAGAAGCTGCCAGGTACCAGCCCATGGTAAAGACCACGGTGAGGCAGCTGTGCCCCTGCCAGTGGAGCAGAAAAATGGGGAGCAGAGTCACAGTTTGCATTTGGGCATCCACCTGCTCTAGCATGGGCTCCTGGAGGACCCCGTTCTGGAGAAGGTGGGTGCCCAAAAGGAAGCTGTGACTCTGTGGGGAAGCAAGTTCCTGTCAGGATCTGTGGCTCTGTGGAGAGAGGAGTCCATGCTGGAGCAGATTTGCTGCAAGGACTCATGACTCCACATGGGACCCACACTGGAGCACTCTGTTTCTAAAGGACTGCACCCCGTGGAAAGGACTCATCTTGGAGAAGGTCATGGAGTACTATCTCCCATGGGAGGAATGACACATTAGTGCAGGGAAAGAATTCCTTCTTCTGAGGAGGAAGCAGTGACAGAAACAGCATGTGACACCTCTTCCCCATTCCACTGAACTGGTGCCAGGGGAAAAGGTAAAGAAATGGAAACAGAAGAAGGGGTGGTTGAGTTGAAGGTGTTTTAAGATTAGGTTTAACTTCTCGTTGTCCTGCTCTGATTTTGATTAGAAAATTCAATTAGTTTCCCCCAGGTCAAGCCTCTTTTCTCCACAACTATAATTGCAAAGTGATCTCCCTGTCCTTACCTCAATTCATGAACCTTCTGTTATATTTTCCCTACCCTGTCCAGTTGAGCAGGAGAGTAATAAAACGGTTTGGTGGGTGCCTCACATCCAGTCAGGCCCAGCCTACTGGACAGGCTTGAATTCTTCTTTGGTTTACAACTCTGTTGAACATAGAATCATGGAACCATTAAGGTTGGAGAATACCTCCAAGATGTTAGGCTCCAAAAACTCACTCAACAAGGCTTTTAAAAGGGCTTACAGTTTTTCATGTACTCTGAGTCACAGACTGTAGTCACAGGAGAAACACTAATAAGACATCCTCAAGAGGTCAAAACAACAAAAAAGACTACTGGCAACCTCAGAAAATCAGAGGACTTTAGCAAAAGGTTTAGAGCAGCATTCAATCAATATGAAAAACTTCCCAAAGCATTAACTCGGCCCATTAAACTAAATGATTCTATCCCATTCAATTTTAAGCTACTTGAAAATTCTAAGAAGAGGGAACTAGAAGAAGAAATAGAAAGAAAAAGACAAAAATATGGAAGAAACCCAAACATAGCTATCACTTCTGTTTCCAGTTGTGTTTAGCTGATAGAAATTCCAAAAGGGGGTAGGGTCAAGAAGTGTTTCCTCCTGTTCTGCTTTAAATACCCCTTGACCTCCTGGGCCCTTCCCCAGGTGGGCTTGCAGTCATTTGGCCACACAGGAGCTGTGTTAGGGGCTCCAGAGGCAGGAGGAGCGTTGCCTCCAGTGTGCCAGGGACTGGCAGCCCTGCAGGGCTGGGATACTGCCTGGGAAGGGTGGGGTGTAGATCCTCACCTCACCAGAGCATGACCCGAGCTGCCCCTTGCCACACACATGCACCTGAAATCTTTGGAGCCAGAATTCCCTCCAGGCTCTCACACAAGGTCATTGAGTCCAGCCTTTGACAGAACACCACCATGCCAGATAAACCACAACATGTCCTAAATACCTCCAGGGGTGGTGAGTCCACCACTCCCTAGAAAACCTGTTCCTGTACTTTGCAATTGTTTCAGTGAAAAAATATTTCCTAATGTCCAACTTGCAGTTCCCCTGGCACAGCTTGAGGCCATTTCCTCATTATTCTGTCTGTTACCCCATGCTTCCTGCACTGTTTATTTCACTGACTTAAATTCAAATTATGAATTCTTCACAGTAGGCATTATCTTTCTCTTATGTGTACTCCCTATGCTCCACTACAATGGGCCCTTGAACTTTGCATCACATTCAAGACAATACTTGAAAACAGAATGCTCTTAATAAATCTCTAAACTCCATTAAAAATGAAACTATGAATGATGGCAAATCATTCAGCAATTTCTCTACGGATGAATTAAACAGAATTCATGTACTTCTCAAAATATGCTAACAACAAAACGTGCTACGAAGTTGGGAATTTATTAAAGAGGTACGCTTTGCTGAAATTATATTTTCTTTACTCATCAGCAGAAGAAATTTAGAAGATCCATTTCTTTTGGGCTGACTGCTCTGTGGTTACCTAAGCTATGTCCCAGCCTACTCCAGCTGCAAGCCCTACAATGCAGTTACCCCGGACACACTGCAGGACACCATCAAGAAGCTGGAATGTGTTATGGATATGGGAAATGTCTTCACAGTGAAGAGATAATAGATGAAAAGGCAGGGCACTGTAATTAAAATGTAGCTAAGAGCTACAAACCGATATTTAAACTCTTGAAATTCTTAGCTTTCAGAAAAATGAACCAATGACCCAAAATAATCTTGAATTGCTGAGAACAAAGACACTGTTATATAATTCAGGTTGTTTCTTCTTTGAGGAAATAAATACATAAGCAGACTTTTGGTAAGAAATATTTTCCCTGAATTACTTTTTAATTGTGCACTGCAAATATTAAATAGGTGCACAAGACACAATACAGTAACACAATACAGATAACTGAAATGGAAAGGAAAAGCTAAGAGTTCTATTTTAATACACACAAGCAGTGCACTGGAGGCCTGTAAAACCTGAATATATGTGTTACAAACAAATTCTGAGATTAATGATGTGTCATTTTAATAGAAACTAAATTCTAGACATCTACTGAAATGCCAAGCAGCATATGTAAGAGACACTTCTATCACAACTGCAAGAAAAAAATGTGTTTAGTGACTCTTTACTTTCGATGAAACCAGCTATGCTAAACTGAGCAAAACTTATTCTAGCATCACCTGCTTAAAGCAAGTCACAAATACGTAACCATATCAATTCTCTCTGCATTTTTTTCTGCTTCAACTGATGAAGATGAGATTCAAGAAAAACTTTTGCTGAGAAAAAATAGCCTGATATGTCAATGAGTCAGTACATTGAAAGTCTGTACATAGTTAAACACATTCTTTATGCACTTTATTCAATGGCATGCTTAATTTTCACTTAGGATATGTGTTATTACACTGCAGAATTGGGTCTTGCAGACAAGTGATTCTTTATTGCATCACATATTGACTATATCACGAATTCCTAGAAGCAACATTTTTTTGATTATTTGAGTTGAGAGCTTAAAGACAATTTTTTGGTGTAGCTGCTCAGTAAATACTTCAAAGAAAATTTTCTGTACTAATTGTATGGCTGTTGAAGGATAATGTCCAATGTGATTGTTAATTATCCTAACAATTCTCTGATGATATTTATTTACATTGTACATAAAATGTTTCCTGTGTTTACTGAAATAGAAATTACTCCTCCATATATCATAGATGCACTTATTTAAATTTGAACAGACTGTTTCTCTACAGGACAATTGTAACAATAGATTTGCCTTTTATTACATTTTCATGCACTCACTGTCTTTAATTCCTCATTTACACAACTTAAATTTTTCTTTCAGAGGAAAAAATATTAAGTACATTTCTGGGAGTAGAGAGACATGTTTATTCTGCTGCTGAAGGTCAGGAATTCTGGAGGTTAGACATATTCCAATCTTGAAGACAAGGCATGAGACCCAAAATTGTCCTCCTCCTGTCCTGATTTCCATCTTTTGAGTTTGCTCTCCTTCTCTAAACATCTTCCTTCATCTGTTTCACAGCATCTGTGTTCTTCCTTTGGCTTGCCCATTCCACAGCTGCTCTCACAAAGCGATAAGGAGGAATATTGTACTCTGGCAGCAGGGAAGCATGTGAGAATATCCCCCTTTGGAGAACTGGGTGTCATGTCCTCTTTCTGCATCACTACTTCTACCTTTTAGTTTTAAGAAGGTTCTCTAGAGTTGCTGAAATGAACCCAGCTGCTCTCTAGTTGGAAGGTCCTTAGGAAATGTCTCAGTTTTCAAACTGTAATAGCTTCTCTTGTGGCTCCCCATACAGATCCAGAGGTGAGGGAGTGGTTATTTCAATGTCTTACAGAGCTGGAAACATTTTTTCTTCTGTTATACAGAACATTCTTCTGCCTGTATGGAGACAGACTAGAGTGGCAGATTCCAGAAAAGATTTTACCAGTTCCTGAATGTCAACGATATCTGAGCTTCTAATACAGCTTGAGTTTAAGGGTTCATGGGGCTCTCTTACTGTAGGCAGGATCTAGAATGCAATAATCTGAAAATAATTTTTTATTTTATGAATGAGGTTTATTGACAATGGGACCTTTCTCTGTAGCTTGCTGATTATAGTATGTTTGATTATCGCTGAGTCCTCATCAAAGACAAGATGAAGTGACGTGAAGAGTTCATCTGAGCCAAGGATTGTACAACATAAAGATCTTTCCAGGCAAACCAAAGTCAAGGTCTTTTCTCCTCAGTTGCATGTTACTTCTCCAGCATAAAACATACATTCTGAACAGACACAAGTGACTTACAGATGTATATCCCAAGATTTAAAATAAAGAAAACTAGGAATCAGGGCAAAAATGTGGTGATGATAAGTCTCAGGTGGTACGGAGATTTTTTTTGCCAATTCCCTCAACAGTGTTAAAAAATATACATTCTTTTTCTCTGATTTCTTTAAAAATTAATTTCTTAAATATTGAGAGAATCTAAATTGGGTAAATTATTGTTATTATTCTCTAAGCATTTTGTGAAACACACCTCAGTGTTTGAGGAACACACTCAAATCTCCATAATTTTTATTGTAGGCATGCTTGTCATCTGTATTTATGTTATTACCACAATATATTCACACTTCATAATCTACAAAGCATTTAACCTTCAAAAATTCCTGATGACATATTAGTATTAGTATTCCCTTCATATAGAAGCAGCAGCAGGAGTGGTAATAGCTGCACTGTTTTAGTAGTATTGTATAGTGCAGTAGGAGTGTTGTGTGGTATAGTAGTGGTAGATTATATATATGACTGGGCAAACATATGGTAAAGATCAATATTCCGTAAATATTGAACCATATACTGAAGTAACTAGGTGTCTAGAGGGCTTTTCAAATTTCAAATTGTTTAAGCTTTTGAGCTTTTTCCATTTGCATCTTTATCCATCCTTATAGTTTTACTGTTCCCGCAACAAACATTCAAAAGGCTTTATTTACATTGCATTCAAATATTTTTAACAGTTCTGGCAGCTGCATAATTCTTTCTCCACATCCCAGATGAAAAATGAAAACTCATGGTCAAATTCAGCAGAAAATATTGTAAATTGTGCAACTCTGCACATTATTCAAATTTCTTAAGCCAATGGAGTCTGATGATGCTGACTGTATGACACTCAAATGCAGTACAGAATTTTCTCTGGCTAAATTCAAATATTGAGCTGTTGAAGTCTACCAGTTCTCTAAACTTGTCCATATTAAAGATGTAATATAGCTAATTTTAAATAGGCAATGCCTACAGTATTTTTTTGCTAGTTTTATAACCTTATTACACCAAAATAATCTTCATCCTACAATTAAGGGACAAGAGAGATAGCAAACCTGTAGGGGATAACACCTGCATGTGGAGTAAAGTGGTACAACAAAAAGAAAATCCCATTGATTTCCACATCTTAGAAAGACTTCTTCATTAAAATGGTGAAGTTCTGTGATAACTCACGTGATTACAATCTTTCATAACTTCAGAGTCTTTTAGAAAGGCGACTTAATGAAATGTTATAATACACAAAATGTCAGGCTTTGGTAAGGGGCCATAATAAGTAGAAATGTCACATCAAAATAATGTAGACAGGATTTTTTTTTCTTTAGGTTTTAAATACACAATTTAAAAATTTCCTTTATATCACTTCATCATACATCAATGTCTATTTTCCTCTATAAAAAATATAGTAATAGTATATTATAATAATGTAAAAATCAGACCTGCTTTACTTCAAAACAAATTTAGAGGTGGATGAGAACTGATTTACAGTTTCCTTCATTTACCACCATTAAGTAAAATTATCTTTTTCTGCAGCTGACTGTACTTCTGAGAGTCCGAGTAGCAAGCAGGTAGATTAGATAAGAGATAGTTTGATTTTAGGTTTGTCCCATGCCAGAAAATCATAGTATTATCTAGTGCTTACTGGATGATTTATGGGATAAGAAACTACGCCTTGCAGGATCTTTTAGATGGCTGAACACTTGTTAGATGACCAGGCAGGGAAGTATTCCAGTGTTCCTACATTTCTGGATTGGAATAAAGGTTAGTTCAAGGATAGTTATGGTGATGCTAAGGGTGGTTATGGTGCTTCATCTGAATCCTTATCTCTGAAATCACTGGATTCTTGTTATTATCTAGAGACCCTCTAACTGTCATTACTGATTTGTAATAAAATAAAACACACCTCTAAATAATATCTCTTAAACAATTTGCAGCATTTTAATTACACTTTTACATATTCTTCAAATTAAAATATCTCAAGCTTGAAGAACTTCCTTAAGCATGTAGGATATACGTCAGCCTGTTAGAAATGAGAACTCAGAATCATTTTTCAGTGATTTCTAACAGGAAACAGTTCTTGATTCAAAACTTCTTAAATTTGAGTCTTTGTTTGGAAAGAGAAGTGTCTGTCAGGGAAAACTGGAGTTTCCCTTGGAACAAAGAATGTAAACCCCCCTCCCTCCAAATTATTACAATTTT
>VXBR01011322.1:81016-97600 GCA_013400215.1 Cisticola juncidis
AAAAAAACCAAAAACAAGCAAGCAAACAAACACAAGTCCTAAGAAACCCTGACGGAGTCAGAAATATGACCCAACACCCTGCTGGGCAGGGTGTTGGAAGCAGTCCAGAAAAGTCCTCCTGGAGTGACAGATGTGGTTGTGTTGGAGTAGAGATGATCCTGTAAAAAGGATTCAGAGATTGTGAGATGAGTCCAGTATTCCTCTGAGAATCCAGTGGAAAAGAGGACNTTTTGTTTTGGGGTTTTTGGGGGGGGTTTTTGTTGTTGTTGGGGGGGGTTGTTTTTTTTTTGTTTTGTTTTGTTGTTTTGTTTTTTTTGTTTCATAACCCAAGACAATTTGAAAGAACAAAAGTCTAGATTTTACTTAAATGATAATGGTGCTTTTTGGTAGAGCCTTCATCTCGAAAAATATATGAACATATGACAGTGAGTAACACAGACAATATTTGGTGAAAGTCAAAACAAGAGCACAGGGCTAAAAATAAAAGGCTCTATCACTTGAACTAAGGGCCTGAAAAGAGTGGCCTCTCTTCTCTGTGAAAGAAGTCCTGGATCAAACTGGGGCCAAGAAACAGGACCAGAAGCATGGTGCCAAGCAGCAGCACAACAGGACAAGAGGCAATGAGCAGAAACTGATGCACAGGAAGTTCCACCTGAACATGAGGAAGATCTTTACTGTGTGGTCAGCTGAGAACTTGAACAGACTGCACAGAGAGGCTGTGGAGTCTGCCTCACTGGATGTATTCAAAAACTGTCTGGATGCAATCCTGTGCAGTGTGCTCTAGGACAGCCCGCTTGAGCAGGGGGTTGGACTAGATGACCCACTGTCATTCCTTCCAAACTTACACATTTTGTGATTCTGTGATTCTAAAGTGAATGCTTCCCAAAATGGTGTCCATCACTCACATGCTGTCCCTGTCTCCTACTGAAGGCTAACAGCCCAAAAGCAGAACTGAAATGGAGCTTTTGTTCAGACAGCCACCAGCATGAATCAGCTCCCCCATCTTCAACAACCCAGGAAAACAGTCTGCCTGGTCTACACACACCAGCATAGTTGTATCTCCTATAGAGTCAGCTGCCACACACTTGCCAAGTGGTTTTACAAAACTCAGTTCAGCTCAAAATGAATATTGATAAAAGGCTGCAGGAAATGGTGGGCTGCAAAAATCAAAAATCTCTCTATATATTTTCCAGATGGTTGAGATACATTTTATTTAAATATTATGCCACTGATTAGGTTGGAATAAGTTATTTTTTAGAATAGTTCCCATATAAGCTTTTCTACTAACAGTGTTGTTCAGTGCAGTGGAATGAAAATGGTATTGAAGGGGAACATTTTTCTCAGCATACTCCAAGTCAGTCTATTCTGACAGGCAGCAAGAGCAGGTAGTGATTTGAGACTGAAGTCATATCAGATTTCAGGCTTTGAAGTGTATGAGAAAATGCCTTTTTTGAGCCTTATCACTGTCTATTCATCTCTCTGAGGTATTTTTTGAGGTACCGTGAAAGCAGTTTGTTCTCCTTCTGTGAACTGTATTAAATAAACTCTATGGGTTTACTGTGACAGTATATTTATGGAGATGCAAACTGTTTCATTTTAACACTAATCTACTTAGATAATGGTTTTACATAGCTCCTTGAAAAACACTATGGAGTCATGGTCTTGATGGAATGAATAATACACTAGCAAAACGTATCTTCTAACTAGCTCTTCTTTCTCCTAAGAGAAGGTACTGAACAGAGTGCTTCTTGTCTTTGACTACACAAATTTCAAATCTATAATTCACTGAATTTCTCTCATTAACCCAGCCACTGTGGTTCAAATGTGAAAAAGAAACAACAACCCCTCCCCGCAATTAATTCTGTAGTCACATTTAGGGCCCAGTAATTGTTCCATAAGGTTGATTTGTGTAATTTAACACTACTAATGAAATTTTATATTGTGATTTTAAGTTTTGATCAATGTGGAGGAAAGTTTCTGTTTTATGCATGTGCTATGACCAATGAAAATGATGATTTTTTTTCATCCTAAGAATAAAAGTATTTTCAGGTTATTCAAAGTGTCCATGATTGGTGAGTAGTCCAACCAATTTAAAAGATCCGAAATTTTCAGTCAGATAAGTGTAAATTACCCAACTGTTAATACAAATAAGATCTTCTTTAAAAGAATATTCTGTCATAGTCATGTATCTGTCATGGCAGAGGAGGTTAAAAAACCACAAAATTTCACTGCAACTATAGGTTGGTCTTGAAACCATGACAACAGTGTGCCAGAGGAAGTGAAGTGTCCCCATAAACAGAATATTATAAATCCTTTTTTGTTGACAAATAACTGTCCTGCATAGATTGAAGCAGAAACTGTAATAGAGAATAAAGTTAAATAATAACTTGGTGGTACCTGATAGGATGGAAATATAACCTCAAGTTATCTTAGGTGATTATATTGCTAAAAAACACACCCCCACAGAAATTTGTATATGTAGATGACAGTATAATGAACTGTACCAAGTCTACCACATGCGCATTAGGAATTTTCTTATATAAGTATGGGTGACTAATCACTTGTTTCTGCATCATTCTTTCTTTATCTCTTTGTATTAAAAAATCTGTGCTTGTTTCCTGAAAGATATATCAGCTGTATTACGTGCTTGGCACCGTATTCTGCAGAATTGTAATAATATCAAGTAACTCAGTATGATGATTGGCTCTTGCACACAGGGTAAAAGAACTCATATTTGAGACATTGTGTAGTATTTGAAATTACTCTGCTAATCTACAAGGTGTGTGACAATGACTCACATTCACCCACACACTGAAAGGTAAATTCATCATCCTTCCCACCAAACTCCCCCATTTTCTACCATTCCTGTGTACCCTGCCCAATGGCAAAAGAACTCCTCTCCCATTTCCAAAACATATCCCTTTCCCCCCTTCTTACATCAGTCTGATTACAAATTCCGAGTGGTCATCAACATTTATTCTTTTGGAAGTTTAAGTTCCTCTCCCAGCTTTCCTACCTTTCCTGACTCTGTATTACTTTGATCCTTTTCTCCCAAGGATGGGAATATCCACAGGAATAAACTGCAGCAGCAACCTGTTCCCTCCAGACCTAGTGTGCCAGAGACACAAACAGCAAAAAGAAAGACTGGACAGCAGCCTTTGCTTCTCCCAATACAAAAGCAGCATGTAAAGCTACCTTGTACTTGGAAACAACTTTTTCACTCCTAAGTACATTAGAAGGTATAAATAGGTATATCTACTTTCAGCCCTGTTGTTTTTGGCAGCTTTTATCTACAGAACCTGGCAGATAGGGAAAGAAGCCAGATCGATGGGATAAGACCTCTTCAGCTGGAAGGGACCTGTGTCTGTGGTGCCAGCCAGGACATCTGCTCAGGCAGGAGTGAATATTGATGCTGAGTTCTGACTTCTTTTTAACTGCTCAGGTCTTTCTAGAATCCCAGATCATTTCATGTGATGAAAAGTTAGTCAGCTAGGTAGGAAAAGCATTAAATCAGAAATCAAATTTGTCACATTCTGTTCCATTTAGATGAGTAAGTAAGCACCAAATGTGTATCACAATATATTATAAATGATAAAAGCATAGTAAACATTTTAAATCTCAATTCATTTGGCTGATGAATTAATGACAGTGAGTCACTTTTTCATAAAATCTATCTACAGAACATGAAAAAGCTCCTGTGGTTGTCATGGTATTTAATATAAAATGTATGTTAAGATAAATGGCTGATTTTTAATAAATAGATCCCACTCTATAAAGGCAGATATTTAGGCTCTAAAGGCATGTAACACACACAGTAAATTCTGTGGATCTAGGGCTTTGCTACTGGAATTAGAATTAGTCTGTCTGCAACTCCATCTGTAAAGCGATTCCTTCTCAGACCATGCTGAGATTACATTGTGGCAGCAAAGAAATTTCATAAATAACAGCAAGAATGACAGTCACAATATGTAAATCTCTTTTTACACAAAAACAAAAAATCAAAAAACCCCAGATGCTAATCCTTAAGGTCAATCTTAAAATATAAATAGCTCAAAAGTGGGGAAAAAAAAAAAGAAAAAAAAAAAAAAGAAAGGAAAAAACCAATGAGATGGATTGTTCTTGGGCAGGAAAAGGTATAATGTTCTTCCTAGAAGTCCAGTGGAAATTTGTTCCTGGCTCATAGGGAATATATGAGTTTTGTGAGTTGTGTCTGTGACAAGCAGCACACACAGTAACGGGGAAGTTATCCTTATTTGTTTTCCAGTTTTTCAGGTGGTACTCCTAAGAATCTTGCTTAAAACTCTTGAATTAAGGGATGGGAAACATTATCTGTTCACTTAATTATGCTGTCTGTTTTATTTGCCTCCTCTTTGCAATTATAAATACTCCTTTCTATTATCTGGATTACATATCACTCATAAAAGACACTATCATAGCCACACAATACTTTGCAGGGTGAATGATTCTATTGTGGCTCAAAGTAGATATTCCTGAGTTTTGTTAAATGTGAGCAGACACAAGGATCTCATGAGAAGGGAGAGGATCACACATTGCTAGTGAAATGGGGCACACAGATTTCAGGCATGCTTAAGAATAAATGTGTATCTGAAAAGGTTTCATTAGAAGTGATGCAACAGGACTAAAATCAGGCCAAAACCAACTTCCTCATATAATTCTTGGGTGACTAAAGAATGAAAAGTTGACTATTTTTGCCTCTAGGAGCAGTGATTCATTAGAATTATAAAAAAATACTAAAAGACCTTTTTTCTAAGTGAGAAAATATAGGAATCTGCAGGAAATGTAGGTAAAAATTCAGAACTTCTAAGAGAATCTACTCACTAAGGTGTGCATTGTCTTCTGTGTTAGAAATTTATTTTAAACTCAACCTGTGTATCCATGTTTAGAAATGTTTTAGGGGATTCCTGCTGTGTCTCCAGAAAGTTTGTCCAGCACTCAGGCTTCGACCCTAGGACTAGGAGTGTGCACTGGCTTTTTCTCTGCTCTGTTTGCCTGACCAATGATTTATTCTCTCTGTGCACTGGGATGGGATACCAAGCTGATAGACTACAAGTAGTAGGAATAAAACCAGGAGCTGCAACACTGACTTGTTTGTGGATCATTACTTGTAAAGTGCCTTAGTATGAGTACTAGAATACAAAAGAGACAGAATGAAGAAGATCCCACTATCTCTTTATCATACCTAAATATAATTAAAATATTACAGTGACAGTTAATGTGAAGATTTTTTTGAGAATTTGTGAAGCTAGAAATTATACCATTTGATTTATTACATTGATTTAAAATTAGAGTTTAAAAAAATAGTGCGCATATCGACTCTCAAGAACTGTGCATAACAAAAAAATCAAGAAAGCTGAAACAGCTTCCCTCCCACTCTGCATTATTTTCTCCCCAGAAATTTGGTTTTTCATTCAGATTTCTTTTTCAACCAGGCTCCCCAGGAAGCTCTCAGACATCAGGGAAAAAGAAATTATATGAGAAAGAATAATACACCATCTGGCAACCTATTTCACTCTGTCTGTTTGAGACATGCATCTAAGTGTTCAGAAATACCTTCAATATGCACATATTGTATTCAATCATATGGTAAAAGAGTAACAAATCTGTTTTGTTGCACTCTTTGATCAACTTCTGTTACAGACAAGCAAAGTGTCATTCCATTACATGTTTATCAAGAGTTCTAATGTTGCTAAAAAGGGTCAATTCATAAAAGCAAAGAGTCAATGAAAACGTACCTTAGGTTACATTACAACGTCTATATTTTATGGTTTCCCCTAAAGTCAATCATAAATAGTCTAGTGCTGTTAGGCAGAAGTTAATGGAACTGTTTTGTGACCATCCTAACTTATAGTTTATTCTTTCAGAAGGCATTTAGTTTCACAAAACCCGTGATATAATAAAGTCTTGAGGCCACAACTTAAACATCTGATGCCGGAAATAAATTTTGACATAATAATACTGAAAGGCAGTTTAAATACATAAGTGAACACACAATTGTACTTAATTGCTTACATCAATACTATTTCTTTCTTCTGTTTTTTTGGTGGGGGTTTTTTTGGTTTTTTTTTTTTTTTCACAAAAAACTATTAAATATCTCTGTATTTTTACCCTATTCTGCATAATCCTCTGTTTATTGTGGTTGGAATACAAACTGAGGACATCATTAGAGGGGGCCTGTGGTTAAATTAGCTAAACTTATATTAGCATTAGGCTTTGTCTGACCAAAAGAACTGCTAGTTACTTGTGATTTAGGGAGAAAGAGACTGGAAAATAAAATATTTGTTTAGCCTGCCATTTTCTGAAAAAAAATTGTTTCAAAATAAGTTGTTTTCAAAATAAAGTCAAACAAAATTTAATGCATCTTTAAACTGTGTGAGATAAGGACTTGTCATGCAAACAACTTTAATTTTCCATTACTTTATTACACTTTCTTTTTTTTTATCAGTAGCAGAAAAAAGGAAAAAAATAGCAAATATATTTACATGCCTAAGCTAAGTTACTGTGCCACTCTGTTGCAGTATATAGTATCCTCACATCTGCTTTCTGTACCCTCAATTTTTTTGTAAAGAAGTCGTGTTTCAGAGCCTTCTTTGAGGCATCCAGCTTATTTTTGGGTGCTGAGATGTCAGTTATCACAGTTAACACAAACAAAAGAGGCCTGATCTCTGATGGTTAGAGTGGTTGTTAGTACTAAGAAACTGATAGTTTATAACATAAGAAAGAAGACAAATAATAATTACTATGTGTAACCTAAAAATGGTGCAATAATCTCCTTTCGTCACAATGTAAAGTTTATGACCAAACCTGTGACATTTGCCTATTCCATCATGTGAGTTTCTTCTTTTAATTCCATGGCTCATTGTTTGCAACACAATAAACCATGGGGACTTGCATTAATACTCTGATTTCAGGGGAAGCTTTGGGATAGAGGGGTGGGTCCAGGCTGAGTCTTCCCACTTTTGAGCTAAATTTCACTCCACCCATGTACCAGAACAGTTTTCTCTTCTAGACTTTTCAGGTTCTTTTTTTCAGAGTCGCAGAATCAGGTGAGTTGGAAGGAACCTACAAGGATCATTCAGTCCAGCTTCTGACCCTGCACAGGACCCTTCCCAAGAATCACAGCAGGTGCCTGAGAGTACCCATTTTTCAGCATACCTTTTACTTCTCCTTGAGGAATTCTATTCCATTACTCTATTAGAGGGTTTATTTAATGGGTTTTATTTTGGGTGGGGTTTGTTTGTTTGTTTGTTTCTTTGTTTTTGTTGGGGTTTTGGGGGGGGTTTTTTTGGGTTTTTTTGTTTTGGTTGGGTTTTTTGGTTGTTTATTTTTTTTTTTTGGGTTTTGTTTGTTTGTTTGGTTGGTTGGTTTTTTTTGTTATTTAAAAAAAAATTGTTTTTTCTTTATTTTTCTTTTTCTTCTTTCCTTCCAAGCTTTCTCAAGAGCTCTTGGTATTGACCACTATACATTGTTCTATATAAAACCAGAAAGTTATGTTCAGACAGTAAAACTGGCTATCAGTCAAGTCCTCTGTTCATTTTATATAATTAAACTCTTGAAGGAGCTGGCAGAATATTAGTGAGGTCTGAACTGCAACAGCACAAGCGTGGCACAAAAATGACTCCTACTCACACAAAGCTGTGTGTGCCTCTGAATGGGAGTCCAGAAGAACTCACTTCCCCACATTTTATGTTAGGATATGAATGAGATTTGAAAATCATTCATCAAGAGTATCGTGTCAACTGGCAACTATGGTAAGCTTTCTCCTTTCTTCTGGCAGTTTACAATGTGGTGTTATGGGTAAATCAAGCTTTTTAATAGAGTATCATTCTTTGAAATGTAACCAAAACAAGAAAATCTAGCATCAAAAAATCTTATTTGCTGCTAGGTTTAATCAAGTGAGTATGTGTTTCATTCAGTCACTAGAAACTTCTTTGTGTTGCTGGAGGTTTTGGGGTTTTTCTGCCCCAGAATCAATGCATCTAAACACAAGAAACTCCTGGCCTTTTGGCAGAGGCTGTAGTTTTATTTAGCTTTAGTTTGCACAGAAAGAAAGATTTACTAGTGTAGAAACATAAATCGAAAGAATGGAGGACATGACCTATGGGAAACCTACAGGAAGCATCGATATGCAAGGGTTTCTAAAAGATCTATCAACAGAATGATTAGACAGGTAGAAAGAGAGACTGGTGAGAGTAGTTTCAGAAGCAAAGACAGAAAATTATTTCAAGCAAAATAAAAGGCAGTTGAGGTCAAAGATGATGAAGAAATATTTTAGAAGTCTAAGGTTTTGCTAAAATGTCACTAAAGATATTAACGAAAATAGTACCCTTCAATGTAAGGGACAAATTGAGCATAAATAAATGGGAAAAACCAGTCTGCATTTAATGAGCTTGAAGTAAAAGGAATGAACAAGATAAGACAACAAATGAATAAAATTTAAGATAAAGGTGGGATATCTTTCAAAGAGCAAAGACTGCCCTTTTAAAATTGTTAAATAAAAGATGCAGAAAGTAAGGAGAAATTATGTGGAAAGAAAATGCAAAGGTAAGAATGGTATGGAAGAGCTTCAGAGTTGAACAGAGGTCATAATAACAAGAGTAAAGTTGAGGGGAGAACTGTTAGAAAGTATGCAGATGAGCAGGGAGAAAGGATAACTGAATGTCAGGAAAAAAACAAGGAGGCAAAAAAACTTGAGAAGAAATATGTGCTGCACTCCAATAATATCATCTTGCAAGAGACCAGTGGGGTCCTGTATGGGGGAGAGGAAGAGAGGGATGAAGGGAGAGACAGAGAGAGAGAGAGGCAAGGAGAGAAGGAGAAGACAGAGGAGGGTTTGAAGTCTGAGTCAATGGTGGGAAAAAAACAGGTGGAACTAAGGAGTTTTAAAGTAGCTGGAAAACAGCTATTTAGGTAAACAGATGGTAGAACTGAAGAGAAAAAGCAGATATGAAGTGAAAAGAGACAGCCTTTGCAAGTACTTAAGAAAATACCCCATTGTTGAGGGAAGTATGAAATATGCAGATTCAATGACATGAGAAAATAGTAGTTAAATCAAGTGGTAGAGTGCCAAGGACACACTGATCAGAAACCAGTGTGAGGACAAAAGAGAAAATAAGAGAGATGCTAAATTCAAATGTAATCTCAAAGCTCAACAGAGACTGAAGACAGAGAGAGAAGGGTATTCCATGAGAGTAAAAAAACATTTTATAAATAAAGATAAACATTTCTCAGGGACAGCTATAAGCCAGGGGTATGGTAGTACAATAAGACTGGGCATTTTTTTGAATTTTAAAACAGGATTTTTGGTTCACATCTGGAAATTTTATCCTTTTTTAATACAATGAACCTTCTACAGAAATCTATTCAACTTCTACATTAAATACACATGGAATAGAGGGGTTTATATGTTTTAATTTTAAAAATTTCCATAGAAGTTGTTTGGATCTCAAAAAAAGTGTGAAAATCTGTATGGCATAACTCAAAAGGTGGGGTTTGTTTTTCAGTTAACTCTTCAAGTTCATGAAAAAGCTCAATATATGAAGAAGATGACTGTCCAAATGCTTTCTCTCTGCTCTTTGCTGCTGTAAGCTTTTGTGTCATCATTCTTTCTGTGCAGATATGTGTAACTGAATCCCTCAAGTAATTTTTGCCATGATCATCTTTCCTTTCATCTATTTAAATTTCTTGATTAATTTATTAGCTATTCCCCAAAAGGGCCCTGCCATAGCTCTCTAGGTTTCTTTATTCAAACCAGTTCTGAAAAGCATCAATAATTTTCTCTTATTCTCTTTTTAAAACAGGAAACTAAAAGTCTCACATTATTTTTTGACTCCGAAAGATATTTAGAATGTCCACAGGCAAAAGTTACCATCAGCTCTGCTGCCATTTTTCCCCTGAGGAAACGCAAAGCTGTAACCTCAGTAAATGTTACCTTTTTGCCTAACCTTTCTCCCTGACCTCATATTGACTTAGCAGAATCTTTACCTCTGTAAAGGACCAAGAGTTGGTCAGGTCCATAGGAGCAGAACATGTTTTCACATTGGTAAAGAATAGAACAATTCCCATTGCTGTAATAGAATTCATTTACATAAAGCTTTGTAGTTTCTAATGACAGATTCCCTATGCTGTAAAACTGAGCACTAAAACCCACAATACACATAAGATTTAAATGTTTGAAAAAGCTCAGAATTAGAAAATCTGAATACTCAGACCAGAATAACTACATTATAAATTATTCACACATAACCTTTAATTTCAACAGTGACCCTGGTCCCAATCAATAACTTAGGGGAAAAAAAAAAGGCAACTCTGAAGAGTTTTTTTTAAATGTATGCCTCATCAAGTTATCATAATTAAATCATCATTTTTCATCAAGAAGTAAAATGTGACCAAAGTACCATGCAAAATTATTAATCAAAGCACATATAGAATTGCAGTTTAAGATGCATTTATTAAAGTCTTCCTAAGGTAATAGTGAAATAAAATCATGTTAAGGTTTTGTTATTGGAGGAAGACTTAGAGGTAGTGTAGAAAGTTTATGATTAAAAATACAAAAGCTTCAATCCTGAAAATTACTGATATGGATAATGGATTTGTTTTGATACATGTTTCTAGGATTTTTGCACCATCACTTAATAAACTGAAAAGGTTAAACATGTTCTTTATATGCCTATATACACTATAGTTAACTCCAAAGGCAGCCAGAAATCCTTACCCACAGATTTTAACATTCTCTACTTTAAATTTCCACATTCTTAAATAGATTTGATTACTTTTTATAGAAATCAGAGGCACATAATCTGTATGTGCATGCATCAAATACCCCATGGGATATTATTTTATTCAATTACATGAACATTAAACCTGTTATAGAAAATTAAACTATGTAACTTAGAGAATATAACTGAGATCACTTTAAGACTCATATTCTGAAGTAGGGTACAGTTAAGCTTAAATCTTAAAGCTTAATCCCTGGTCAAAACATTTTGACAAGAAAAGAAATAGAAATTATAAAATTTCAAATTCATCATTCTAACCTTTGTAATTTTTTTTTGAAACAAACATCCCATATGATTTGCCAGAGCACTGTACTCGTTGGGTATTCTTCACTTTTCTTCACACCAGGTTCTATGGTTTTTATACTGATACCATAAGTAGTAAAGAACCTTCTTATTTAGAAATTATGCCCTGTTGACTCAGCAGGTAGAAATCATCAGATCATTAGATCTACCTTTCTAATTATAATCAGTACTGTTACAAGTTCATATATCCATATTAATTTCTTGTTTCAAGTATACAAATATTTTTATCCTAACTCCACATGATCCCTTTTTTGGCATCCTTGGTTGTCCTCTCTTCCTACTCTCTGTTTGGGTTAGTTACAATCCCTCTGGCAAACACAGAAGAGACAGTGTCTCCCTCATTTTCTCTCTTGGGCTGTTCTGTCCATTTCTTTTGAGAGGGAAGCTCCAGAGGCCTCAAGCTACAGTAACATTATTGGCCCACTCAGAGAGAGCTCCTTACCCGATATATCTGCTTACTTGGCCTTTGCTCTTTCTTTGCCTTCTTTACAGAGGAAAGGCCTTCCTTCATATGAGGTGACCTGAACCAATTCTACCCTCTCTGCAAATTTTCTGATTTCATGAGCCAAACCATTGAGGAGTCTCCTTGCTGTCTGCCTATCCGTTAAGTAGATTTGTTTCTTATAAAAATACAGGGAGTAGAAATGTGTCTGATTTCTGAGAGTTCCTTCTGGCTTGGTCACATCTGGTGTTTTGCTCTTCTGATTTATGCTCAGACCTCTGAACTAAGTTTTCAGTGGTCCACATGTCATAGTCATCTGAAAGAAACAGGTGGGACAAAACATCCCACTCCCAGGTGCTGTGGCTACATCGACACTGTAATTTATCTGGGAGGCCACAGATGCTGCCTGAAGGTTAGCACAGCCCAACTCCATCTACCTTCACTGCATTTGTGAACAACCCAGGCTCCAGCTTTGTGGTAAACAGTGCCAAGGCTGTCCTTGCTACTCAAAATCAGCCAAGCCTCAGGGAGTTAGGCTGGAAAAGGAAAACAGCAGTCCCAACACTGTAAAACATTAAAAAAAATTGAAAAAATTTCTTCTCCAACACTGTAAAATATTAACTAATTCAATAATAAAGTATAAAATGAGGTGTGCTTTACAGCAGTAAGTATACTTGGAGATATCTTCCCTAAGAAAGAATACAAACTGGTTTACCTCAAATTCAGACTCAACTGAACTTCTGAAAAAAAACAGCTGTTATGGAAATTGTTTACCTGAAGAGGATTAGTTTTATTTTTATTTGCTTTTTTCTCTTTATTTTAAATAATGCTACCAACAAAGATAATACTAGGAGCTTAATAAACAACAAAGACTGTTGTTGGACTTGACAAAAAAGATCATCTTTAAAATTGTATGTTCTGATTAAAAAAATATCACTTTTTCTTCAATTTAGTGGGCAGTTAAAATACAGTTTGGAGATCTTTTCCTCCAATACCCTTTTTCCAAACACGGTCAGCCAAAGCAGTTTTCTTGTGGCTGTGCACTAACAAGTTTAATGTCTCTAAGAACAAAGCATCTCCAATATCTTTCTGGGAAACTTGTGCCACTGTTCAATCACTTTCAGAGTAAAAATGTTTTGCCATGTGTTCAGATGGAACCTCCTGAGTTTCTGTTTGTGCTCATTGCCTCTCATCCTGTACTTGGACATCCCTCAAATGAGCCTGGCTCTGTCCTCTTTTCATCCTCCCTTCAGGCATTTACAGACATTGCTAAGTTATTCCTCCTCAGATGTAAGAATTGGTATTTCCTTTTGTCTAGTTTCATAAGGTTCCTCTCTGCCCAATTCTTCTGCTTATTTAGGTGAAAGGCAGCACAACCACATAACTTATCACCCACTCCTCTCAATTTTGTATCATCTGTGGTCTTGATCAGTGTGCACTCAGTTCTGTTTACCATGTCATAAATTAAGATATTAGAGATAATTTCACCCAGTATCAACCACTGAGGTACCCCACTGGTTATGGCCTCCAACAGGAGCCCAGCCTTTCAACCAGTTCTTATTCCCCTTCAATATCTGCTCAGCCAGCTCATATTTTATCAGTTTCTCTATGAGAATCCACCTCACAGGAGACAGGGTTGAAAAAGTTACTGAAATCAAAGTCGATAATATTCACTGCTCACCCCTCAAATACCAAGGCACTCATTTCATGGTGCAAGGTTATCAGTTTGATCTGATACATTACTTCCCCTCCTTGAATTTATGTTGATGTCTTGTACCTTGTAGTCACCGCCTTGCTTATATGCAAATTCTTGAGGTAAGCCTGCTTCAGCCACGCTTCATTGTATTTACTTTCCTTTTTTTTTTGACATTGTTGCAGGCTCTTTGGGCATCAAAGCTGTCCTTCACTACCCCCACCAGAGCTCCTGGTAACTTAATTTCCTCTGAAATTCCTGGCTTAAACCCCTCTTTACCAGGTCAGCCATCCTGCTGGCAAAGATACTTTTGCCATGGTTAGTCTGGTGGATCCCATCTCTCCTAAGCAGATTTTGGTCTTCAAACAGTGTTCCATGACATTAGAAAACCCAATCCTGCTCCCAGCACCAGCTCTGCAATTGTTACCACACTGAATCACTGCCCTCCTCCCTGTACCCTTTGCCCTCACCAGCAGACCTCTGGAGAACACTCAGTCTTTGATAGCCCCAACCATCACCCTCAGACCTCTGTAGTCACTTTCCAGGGTGCCACTAACATTCCCACCTGTGCCCACACAGAAAACCAGGGGATTTTTAGCTGGGGGTTTGGACAGGCTCAGCAGTCTCTCCACAGCATCCCATTACACAGCCTGTGGCAAGCAGCAAAATTTTCTGCATAACAGGCCAGGCTGGCATATCCATATTATTTATCAGCACATTTCTTGAAAGAATTTCCTCTCAGGCCAAGACTTTCCCCCTTAAAATGCCCAAGTAGTTGGGGCAGAATGGGCACTTCCCAGGCAGTAAAGACAGGGCCATCATGATTTTTGACTTCTGTGGGGCCAGGGAAGTTTAGCCATATCAATCCATGCCATGCCATGCTGTTCTTCCTGAGGTCAGCCTAGGGGACCTTAATCCATTCTCTTTTCTAGAATAAAACAGGAAACTGGGGACCTGGAATGATGGATCCCCCAGAGGAAAAGTGTTTTTAGCATTATGGAAGTATGGAAGGAGAAAATGTTAGCATCAAATAAAGAGAGCATAAGAAGAGATGGAAAGAAAAATCATTCAATATGCATTTGATTTATGAATCTTAATATAACAGAAAGAGAAACTTTATATAAGCCACAAGTGGTTACTTGAATGGGTCATATTTGAAAAATTTGAACAGAGGATGACTCTTTGGTAGTGGACTGGTTTTAAAAAGTGAAAAATATTTTCAAAGTCAGACACAGCACAAAAAGGCAAATGCAGCAGGATATAACAAAGGAGGAATGCCATAAAGAGGTTGATAGAAATGAAGATAAAACTCAAGTGCACACTCAACATAGAAATGAGCTAAAAAAGAGATTAAATTTAAATTTATGGAGACTAATAAAAATGGATGTAAGCTCATTATTATAAGATTATTAAAGTCCATCCAATTCTCTGCATACAAATAAATATGTGACACAATGAGCTTAAGTAGAATTTTTTTTTGAAGATAACAGTAAAAGTGTATTAATATCATGGGATATAAATTGTCTTTAGCATAGACTGACAGTGTAATGATGCTTGACCAATTAAGACAGAAAGAGAGAATTAGAACTGTGACATATAGGTAGGAAGATGATTTTGCTAACATAATTCTTGTGCATTTTTAGAAGTGATGCAGTTGAACAACTGCCATGTGGGCTGTATCCAGAGAGGAAAAACATGGACTCAGGTAATCACAGGCCTACAGGCCAGACTGTAAACATTTTAAGATGCAGTGGAATTAATTAAAGTGCTTATCTCAGCTAGGATGCAACTGGTGGTTATTTTACATATACTAGTATTTGTATGGGTGGTGGAGGGAATGTTAGTCCAACAAAATACTTAACTGCAGCTGGACATTTGTCCCTAAAACTTTATCCCCTGTGTCCAAAATACCTGAGGCTGAAATTTAATCCTGCCTTTTTTTTTTTTTTTTCCCTTTTCTTTTCTTTTCTTTTTTCTTTTTTTTTTAAGTTTCTGTTCGGACCCATGGACTGGTATTCCTACTAGTATTGCTGGTTTTTTACCTGTCATTTCCAGTTGAAGTTACCTCTTCTGATTCTTAAGGATAAGCAATCTTAGATATTGGTCAGGGCTATCAGTACATTTGGTTGGTTTGCCAAGTGCCCAGAGGTCAGCAAGATTCACAAAAATTTCTAAGGAAGGCTGAAACATACAGTTAATTCACTAGAATATCCTTCCCCTTGGAAAGGGTTAATGAAGAACTTAAGAGAGATATTGACGTTAGACAGTTAGCAACAATTCAGCATCAAGTTTTCAAGCCACTTGCTTTCCAAGGGGAACAGGAGAATTCATGGTGATCTTTTCACATATGCCCTGAGCACACGTATCTTATTTTTTTCCAATCTATTTTAACTACATTTATATGCTCTTTTTCCACCTCTCTTAATCTGCATTCCTTTCAAAGCTGATGCACATCTCCTTGACTATAATAAAAAATAGTTAGATGCCTTCATTTGTCTGTGATTTAAGTCCTTGGGTCTTTGAACATACCTCTGGCTTTGCATGTTTTTTTCAGAGGAATTTTCAACATCCATCACACAACACAATGCAGTTGGTTTATCATTTTCATAGCACTGCTCACAATCAAAAAGATGAAAATTTAAAACACATCATAAACACAAAAAATATCTTTGCTGTAACCATTACTTATTTGTACTCAATATGGCAAAAGATTGCAGACATGCAGCAGGATTCCATTGGAATTTTACATGCTTAAATACTGCAAAAGAAAAGAGGGTTCTCTTAGGCTCTTTTCAGAAATCACACTTTAACACATTTTTTTCTAAGATATTAGAATGGTTTAATTCAGTAAGTGAAGACTGGAATATAGCTACTGTGTTAGAATATGATAGATGGAGCAAGTAACAAAGCAAGCAAATAAATTTTAACTTTGAAGATTAAAGCAAATTAGTCTGATATAACCATGGATGAATGCTGAAACTGATGTATTTTTTCCAAGCTACAAGATTAAACTGAAAGATTCTGGAACATCATTTCTTTAGGTACAGAAATGTAAACAGCAGTTTTATGTTGGAGTTTAGTAAGTTTGTAAAGTGTTGGGGCTGATAAGTTTCCTAGACACTCTTCTTGGGAGACAGTCTGAAATTAATTCATCTGGAGAAAAAGATTTGGGGTACATGAATGGAAACCAGGCCATATCATTTGGTCTCAGAAGAAAAGGATGGTCTGTAACCTGTTACATCAGTAATCCAGACTTCACTCCCTTCTACTGACCTTTTTGTCCCTGAATGCATCTTATTTTCCATATTTTCCTTTCTATCATAAGCACCAGTTCTCCTCATAAACATCCT